>JARK01001426.1:662394-696770 GCA_000688135.1 Ancylostoma ceylanicum | reverse complement strand
GCTCTGGAATTCTGTCGTATCAAACCTACCAAGTACACATGATGAGAGCATCAAGTAATTATCATTTGGAGTCAGGTCATTACCGGGACCAGGCCTGAGTTCGGATAGCGGCAACTAGCCTGTATTGGGGCGATTCGGATCTTGGCGATTGGCCGGGATCGGAACGGTTCGAGTCTCGGCAGTTTGCTGAGATTGGAACCATTCAAATCTCCAAATCTCAACACTCAAGAAGATGTCAGAAATGTAAGCTAAGTCTATGAGAGGAGAAAATGCTGTCGCTCGATCATGAGTTAACTAGAAGAGCTTTCTTTTTTGGTTCTGCTTCAAATCGTGGACATTAAAACAGCAATGGTCGAATTTTGACAGAGAAATGGGAGAAAACTGGAATGAGTGCGTAACAAGAGGTACGCTGCTGCGCTGTGACTGGTCGATTCACACGCACGTCGCGACTGCAGTATTCAAAGGTACGAACACTGCGGAAGAGAAATGGACAAGTTTTCTGGGCTCGGCTGGGACAAATGAATGCTAACGGGGCCGTCAGACTGTAAGGAGGTGGCCACCGATGTCATTCAATGCGTCAAATTAGAAGAAGGAGCCCGGATTTAAGAGGAGTACGCGTGTGGCGCGGTCGCGTTGCGGCGTACGTCTTGCAAGCCTTCCGAGATGAAATCAATGGTGAAAATTGCCAGAACATTAATCAGAACTAGAATTTTTCACCGTAATGTGAAGACATTTTAGTTGGCAACGTCATATACCATGTATAGTTCCACTTCACCGCTCGTGTTTCTACTACTACTGATCTGATGCATTACGCGGCATCGATCGATATATTGATTATTTGGAGGAAACCAGTAAACCACGTAAGTTTACCCTGATGATCGATAAGTCAAGAGTCTGGCTTCCATTGGAACGACCTTCACACCTCAAAACAGTTTTCGGGATTTTTTGCATTAAAAGAACCAACAGCGACTGGTAACCCCAATGAATACGTAAGCGATTCCGTGAAAAACTGCCGGAAACTTCGTTTTCGAGCCCCCAATTCTTGGAGAGCTCATGGGAGGAGCCAGGGGAAAGGGTCGAGGTGAGAGGCTGAGGTTTCTGAATAATGCACTTCCGGGAGCGCACCTTTTGAGGAAATTCGTTCTCCTCGTGAGAGTTCCTCATCATCCACTCTCGAACGAAATTAAAGCGCCCCACACGTGTTCAGCAAGGAAGTGCACGGTGTGAAACCCCGTAGTTTCCAGGAATTTTTCGTCCCAGTTTGGTGGATTTCAAGTGTTACGTGAGATGCGGCAGTGTAATCTGACCGCAGATGCAATGTCGTGTTTTTCCAAAGTTTACAACTTCCAGGGTGTCGCGGATCTCTTTCTAATCCAACTCTTGACGTTACCGGTTGAAAATTTCACCTCCGGAAGTTCGTTGTAATAGTGGCAAACGATACTATGGCGACGTAGGTAGAAGGTAGGTATGGAAGTTACCTATCAATCTTCGAAGCAAACTTTCAGGAATCTTCTCGGATTGTATGTAGATTTTCAGTGCCATAAATTTGAAGCACAGATTCGAAGATCAGAAAGTGTGATTATGATAGATAGATGAGGATAGATGATGAATGAAAAGATGGATTGTGGAGATCATATCGAATTAATGAAACTAGAGATTAAGATTTTTTTACTTCTATTTTATATTATATTCACATTTATATTCACACTCTATAAGATTTCAGATATTTTTTACAGATTATGATTTTTCTCGGAAAAATTATGGACTTTTGTTTTTGCGATGTAATCCTTCTTCGATGACTTCACTGTGAAATTTGGAGCACGAGAGTTAGCCGTTTTTGGCTAAATTTATGGGCAAAGTTCACATAAAATACAATACAAATAAAATATACTGAAATCAGCTGAAAACAATGGACAGTGAGGCATAAAAACCTTCGCGGGTAACGTTTGAACCGGCATTATGCTGCACAACGCGGCGTGTAGACGTTACATCTGGAATGGGCATCGCCGAGGAACTCTGTGATTGGCTAATTGGGTAGGTTGACCATTCGCAGAGCCCAGCCGCACCGCCCTACCCAGCTATAACGCATACTGCACACACATAATGCAGGTATACTGCACACCGTGCACAACAGATCATCATTAGGGGAATTAGGGCATTACCAAGCTGCTCTGATTGGTAAATTGATTGCCGCACCAATCACAGTAGCCTGGCAACGCCCACTTATCTCACTATGGCACAGCTTGAGCCGTTTTCTTTCGGAGCTCACCAGTTCAATGAAAGGAAATGATGGAGTGGAGTAGGAAAAAGAGGCATGGACAGGGAATGATCACGGTGCTCACTCGTTGCAGCTAAGCTCCGCCCCTTGCTGCTGACTTCCGGCCATTCCGATTTCAGTATCCTCATTTGTGGTAGCATCGAGCAGTGCTTTCAGCTTCAATGTGCTCCCAATGGAAGGAGCTAATATATATCACGAACCCCATCGCATTTTCACTCACAATAAAAGGCAAAATGGAGCACGTGTCGAAAATAGGTTTGCCACCGCCAGGAATTGCCGTTTCCAATGCCTGGAACCCACATGTTTTCTGTTGTTGTTGACCACATTCATTCAAAGCCAGAAATGCGTTTTTGAATGGCTATATGCCCTGTTCAAACTGCAAGAAATGGAGGAGAAACAAGTAATTAAAAACAGGTATTAAACAAAGCAATTAGGGGTCCGACATAGTTAACTGGTGCTTCATACAACAATCCCATTGATAGCAAGGCAAGAAGGTAAAGCTTATGATTTGTGCAAAAAATGCAGATCCCAATCCAAGAGCCCTGAGATTTTCACACGCATGAGCAAAAAAAAATACGGGAGCCGCTTTGATATACTGCGAACACTGCGAATTACTGAGAATGCAGCTCTTCGTGCGAAAAACACAGCAGCGTCGTGGAGAGGTGAGTGTCTCTCCCACGAACACTGCCGACTAAGAGCTGGAAAAGCTGGAAGTGAGAAGAGCTCCAGTGGGAAACTGCGTGGTGACATGGCAGCGGTGAAGTGCAAATGTTGGGTGCATTCGTAAAAATGCGACCGACTTAGTGTGTGTGTATTAACAGGCGCCGAACGACGTCATTCTAGAATTGGGTTTCAGCATGAACGGAGGCCACATGCATCATTGCGATTACCCAGGGTAAACACATGAACACTTCCAAATTCACGCGCCATTAGCATGATCGTCAAATCGTTCACGCTACGTAACCCCAATGATACAGACGAGCCTTGGCCAGTCGACGTGGTTGAATGGGTTCTATGTTTGTCGAAACTATGTTGTTTATAATTAGGCGAAACAGTGTTTACCAAGGTGTTATATGGAAAAACAAATAAGAAATCCTTTTCAGAAGCCTTTGCAGCTCTTCATCCCAAATGCCATTTCATCTCTCTCAAAGACAAATGATTCACAGAGAATTACCACTATTTATGGAAAACAAGTGGAAAATCCTGGGTCTATGTGTCTGCAAAAACAGCGGTGTTAGGCTCATATTCGAAATCGTTATATCTCTTTACCAAAGCGCCGTAAGCCCGAAAACAGCAGGCATAGGGGGGTCATGACGCCGCGGCACTCATAGACAATGGTAGCTCTGATGCGCAGACTGTGAGACGGCTGGCCGATTTTTAGGGACTCAGACACGCTTTCGTTCTGGGACCCTCAAACTATGACACTCCGCCAGTGGATGCGACAGTGGTTTCGTCATCGTCTTTATTGCTGGCGTCTTGCCAAATCCGCATCCCCTGCTATCCTCCTTATTCCTGGGTCGTTTTTGGCCGGATTTTCGCCAGTTTCAATGGATTATTCGCTGCTTCTCGTTCAGAGACTTTGTGAAAAGCCACCCCAATGCGGATATTCCCTGTATTCGTTCTATTGAGTTTCTTTTAAAGTTTCACACAGCATTTATTAGTTTGTTTGGTTCCGTTATCTACTTCGCATTATTAGTGCAGTTGGCGTCTACTATGAAACGCAATTACACTGCTGATCATTGGAGTGGATGATGATCACTTTGTTTCTACATGTTATAAAAGAATTCATTTGTTTTACCGAAGAAGGTGTTTCTTAACTCTTACGCGGTGCATTTCACTTAATTTCAAGAATCGCACTGAAAGGATATCACATTAGGAAAATCTTATGCGTTCTCTAGGTTTCATTCGGCCATGTCACGAATTGTACCGAGTTTTTGCTGGAATTCAATAATAACTTCCATTCTCGACAATAGAATTGATTTTGTAGACAGAGACGGTTTTTTGAGTATAATCTCCCGAAAATTATCAGTGCTGCAGCGCCGTTCACCATGGATGCCACGAATTTTGGAATTTTGACGCTTTGAAATGAATGTAGAGTGTTTCCAGTTCACATTTGTATTTTCACCTACGCAATCGATCATTAACCCATCGCCAGATTAGGTGAAAGAAATGTCTGCAGGCAAACCTTAAGGATACAATGCTGTCGGATCGTCGCTCTGTACTTGTTTTCTTAATATTGATTTTCTTGAACAAAGAATGCAATAGTTCAATGAACTGCGGTCACAGAAAATGGGTAATGAACTGGTACTCAATAATATTCATAAAAGATTTCAATTGCCACATAAAAGTTTCCCAACGAAAATGAAGTTTTGGTCTGCATCAGAGTTTTCCTGATTGTGAGAGGGTTTCAAAGCAGGATCAACGAGCTGAAGTGAAGTTACTGCTAAATTGCCTCCTTGTAATGCTTCATAGATAGAGGATGAAGTGGTCGGCGTTGATCAATCCCGTCACGCATTCGACTTCATCTAAGCATCGTAGAGGCGTTGGATGCGTATGTGCCCTGTACAATGACTTGCGGGGGGCATCCGATGAACCAGCCAGTGGTTCATTTTCCCAGACTCCTCTGGTACCAATTTACCGACCCCGGAGGGATGGTTGACTTGGTTGGCCGCGGGGGCGATCGAACCATCGACCGTGTGCGTGCGCAGCGAGCCTCTTACCACTGCGCCACACGCGCCCATGCTTCAGAGATACAAGGAACAAAGTGCACACATTTGTGCATCAATTGTGGAAAAAAGCCGTCGCGATACAAAATAGGCGCAGAATTTGTCATGAGAACGTTACGGTTCCTGGGAAAACTTCTCTTCATCGCTTTCGAAACCAAACAGTAGGTAATTTGATTAGGGCAGGAAAACGTTCCGATCTATCGGTTATATATACTGAACTTACATTTGAACATTAATAATGCACATCCCTAATCCCGCTGGTTTTTTCAAACATTTGAATTATCTAATCATATTGCATCTGTACAATTCAATCTAAGAAGTCATATTCACTTCAACATCAGCGGTGCAACTGCATTTCACATTAGACGCAAATTGCGCTGATAATGCGAAGTAGATGACGAAACAAAACTAACACTGGGTGATGTGGGCATTGAAATAGAAACGAATAGGCTTAGTACACCGAATACATGGAATCGGCGCCATAAAAAAATTTAGACGCGCAGAGGTAGGAGCTGCGTCGCGCCCCGTTTCGAGCGTAATGGTGAAACCTTTCTCAGATGCGAGGTACCCTGGGAATAGAAGAAGATTTTCTCTTTCTAACCGTATGCAACTTTCCCTGATTGCTTTTAAAACCAAGCAGAAATTTTCCTCCAAAGTTCGGCAATTTTTAAACTATGGACGCTTTTTTCAGCTTTCCTTGGAATCTTTTTTCAGATGCGAGGGTGTCATTGTGTTCAGCTCGCGATTCTTCGTCGATTGGTACCCAGGTGCAGGATGGATCGAGAAATGTCGGTTGGTGAGAATGCCATGACGGGCATTCTCATCTGTCCTTGTCTGCGTCTCTTCCATTCCTATACTTCCTCGTCTAACCGATGAGAATGCTCGTTATGGCATTCTCACCAACCGACATTTCTCGCTTCACAGCGAAAATCCAACCTGCAACTGGGTACCAATCGACGCAAAATCGCGAGCTGAACACAATGACACCCTCGCATCTGAAAAAAGATTCCAAGGAAAGCTGAAAAAAGCGTCCAAACTTTAAAAATTGCCGAACTTTGGAGGAAAATTTCTGCTTGATTTAAAAGCAATCAGGGAAAGTTGCCGACGGTTAGAAAGAGCAAATCTTCCTCTATTTCCTTGGAACTCTCATCTGAGAAAGGTTCACTATTACGTTCGAGACGGGGCGCGGCACGATCCCTACCTCTGCGCGTCTGAATTTTTCCAAACTTTGGCAAAATTTTGGCAAGCAGTTCTGAAAATTTTATGCAATCTATGCAACAAGACTATGTAACAATACCCCCAGCAAAATTGAAGGTTTGGTCGGAAACTGAAGGTTGGGTGAGACTCATTCTCAGGGTATTCCACCTATGCGTCATTTTCACATGACCGTATTTTTGCTGCCAAGTCTCGCCCGCATTCTCACTTATATCTCAGTCGACAACCTCCACTTCCTCTGAGATTCCCAATCAAACAGTTTCTCTGAAACCCTTATCTCTCTCTCTCTCTCTCTCTCTCTCTCTCTCTCTCTCTCTCGAACAAAGAGTATCCTAAGACTTCGCCAGTTCAAAATGAATCAAAATGAAGCGGCGGTATAAAAGATAAGTATAGTAGTGATCATCCTGTTTCAGTGCTGTTCCTTTGCGGTCATATCACTGATATCACCACGCATGACCAACGCGAGCTCATGCAATGGCGGGAGCGTAGCGGTGTGAGCTTCATTTATCAGTGAGGGTAACTGTTTTCGGCCGGGATTAGCCCCACTCACTAGTGGAATGAAACTCTTATCGAGCGCCACCGCTACGCTCACGCTCTCGCACCAGCTCGCGCTGGTGATATGTGAAGGTATAGTGATACGGCCGATAAGGAACAGCACTGAATCAGAATGACCACCACTATATTACGGAAATGGTGCTTATCTATTGCCACGTTACATCGCCGTGGATCGCTACCAGTCGGTGCTCATCGCCCGTACTACTCGAGTGCCCAAAATGAAATGGCGATGTGGGTGATAGCGAAAATGATGAAGATGATTGTCGATTGCCACGCCCCTTGATTATCATCCCTCTTACGTCTGGAGTCTCCCACATAATTCACTTTATCCATGTGGCGACCGCCGGCGGTGGTGGCGATCGCGACGACAGCCGGCTGTCGTGGTGATTGCTGGCAAGGTCTCGGGATACTCAAACCCTTCTGAACTTGAGTGATTCCGTGTCATTGTTCGCAATGTCTGTTGCAGGAGATAGTTCACGGCTGCCAGAGTCCTTTGAAGACCTTTCCCGCGCAAAGCTGGGAGTAGCTGCCCATGGCGGGTTCTTACGCGTGTAAGAAGGGCGGCTACAAAAACGATTGGAAATATCGATGATCTTGATATTGATGCATCGGAAAGTAACTTTACATGATGATGTGTGATGAAAACGTGTCAAGCAAAGCTAACAGCGGAAGAAGACTGGAAGGCCAACATTAGCAGGGCGGCAAGATTGGTAGAGAATAATGAGGGAGATTTTGTATTTGAACTTAATTAATGATTAGTTTTGCTTTTGTTAGTTTTCTGAGGACTCCTCTAGCTGAAACTTCTTCACGAACCTAGAGTGGCTGCCCCACCNATCGCCCGTACTACTCGAGTGCCCAAAATGAAATGGCGATGTGGGTGATAGCGAAAATGATGAAGATGCTTGTCGAATTACCACGCCCCTTGATTATCATCCCTCTTACGTCTGGAGTCTCCTACATAATTCACTTTATCCATGTGGCGACCGCCGGCGGTGGTGGCGATCGCGACGACAGCCGGCTGTCGTGGTGATTGCTGGCAAGGTCTGGGGATACTCAAACCCTTCTGAACTTGAGTGATTCCGCGTCATTGTTCGCAATGTCTGTTGCAGGAGATAGTTCACGGCTGCCAGAGTCCTTTGAAGACCTTTCCCGCGCAAAGCTGGGAGCAGGGATGAGCGGAAGTCAAAATTGAAATTTCGGAAGTCGGAACTCGGAAGTCGGAAGCTCCAAAAATCACCGGAATATCGGAAGTACCGGAAGTCGGAAGTCGGAAGAACAGAGGGTACAAGTACACAAATGAGTATGAATGTGTATGCATATGTATGCACAGAGGGGTATGCAGCTGTTAACTTACTGGAGTTCTTTTGAAACGTTTTTTTTTTCTAATAATGTTGGAAAGTTTTGGAACTCATTAATTGAGACAATGAAAAATGAATTGAAAAATATGTCTCCTCCTCCTTGATAGATTTTAAAAAATGAGAACATGAGCAGGGTCACTGCAGCCCCCAGCTAGGTACTAAGAAGGAAACGTATGTAGTTAAATTGTTAGTGATGGTGAATAGAAACGGCCAATTCACATATTCTCACCCACTCCTTCAGCAAGTTGTCGGAAGTTGCAGAGGACAGTTACAGAGGTTTCTTCAGTTACAGTTACAGAGGTAAATAGCTCACTCACTGATACAGCTGTTCGACTTCCTTACACTGACATTTCCTTCGCAAGTTGTTTTTGAATGTCGGTCTTACTCGTGGTACGCCCTGTGGGCACGGGCGGTTCCTCGAGCACGCATTTGTGCTCGACCGGTTGAGCACGCGGTCCCACCGGTCGCACCGTGTGTGCCAACCGGTTGAGCACATTGTCGCAAATGTGTGAAGGTCTTTAGAAAGACACCAGCAGTAGAACAGAAGCTAACAGCACTATGTACGCTACCATTTTTAAGACCTTAGAAAAACAATTGTAAAAATTCCTTCCAGGGATTGCAGTCACGCTCTGGTTGTATACCGTATATTGTACTACCGTGTATGAGAACAACATTCGACTAAAAATAGACGGATAAGTACCCAAGAAAGCGTCACTCCCTTTTTTACAACTGCCTGCAGTGCACATAGCAACGGTTTCTTGCTCAAAAACTGCGCAGAAGTCAGTGGCAGTCAGTTGTGGACGCATTATTTGGTAGCCAGGGAGAAGTATGTAGGTCGAATAGCCAGAGTTTCCGTCATTCTGCAGATCTACTGTGCAAAGTTCCAGAAACAAAACAGAATGCTAATTTTAACATCAGAAAATTTAAATACAAAAAATCGATGATGAAAGCAAAGAATTCAAATTGAACCAGAGCAAAGTATTTTGGGAAATTTTTTGGCACCTCCCTCCACCCTCTTCGCTTCCTTCCCACCTGTGTCTGCCATTGGTAGCAGCTCATGCGAGAAAAAATGCAAGTTGTTCAATGTCCATCTCAAACTTCCGAAAACTTCCGGCTTTTTTCGCATTTTTCGGAAGTCGGAAGTCGGAATTCCGCTCATCCCTGGCTGGGAGTAGCTGCCCATGGCAGGTTCTTACGCGTGTAAGAAGTGCGGCTGCAAAAACGATTGGAAATATTGATGCATCGGAAAGTAACTTTACATGATGATTTGTGATGAAAACTTGTCAAGCAATGCTAACAGCAGAAGAAGACTGGAAGGCCAACATTAGCAGGGCGGCAAGATTGGTAGAGATTTGTAGAGATGATTGGCAGGCGGCAAGATTGGTAGAGATGAGGGAGATTTTGTATTTGAACTTAATCAATGATTAGTTTTGCTTTTGTTAGTTTTCTGAGGACTCCTTCAGTTGAAACTTCTTCACGAACCTAGAGTGGCTGCCCACCCCACTTCCTAGCGTCCCGAAGGGGCGCTAGTCCACACAAATCACAAGGGTTGCCGTACAGTAGGTCATTGCCATCAGCTTGGATAAGTTAGAAAAAGAAACAAGAGGACCAGACGAAAATGAGAGAAGTGATATCAGTGAAATATGTGGGTGCGCAGACAATCATAGCATGATTTGCATGGGCGGTAACACGTACGAGTGTGCTACCATCTGTAACCTCGTCTGTATAGTGCTCTGATGGCAGAGATCTAAATAAGGATAAATCCGGAAAAATACTGACTAATTCGTAGGCAATCAAGAACAATTAAACTCAAAGAGAGTCCACCTTCAATTTATAATATTTTGATGAATTGTTCTGGATTATATTGGAGTTATACGAAGAATCAGTGCAACCAGTAATTTAGAGAGAAAAATGGAAAAAAGCTTGGGTACTCGCGTGCAGCAATACGACTGAGCCACCAAACAGAGGGTTTTTACTGAGGAGTCATTGGAACAAGGAAAGAATAATAGTAAAGGGATGAACCAGCAACAACCGCCTGGTTGAACTTTAACCTAGCTTTAATTGCTCAAGTTTGAGAATTTCCTTCACCACTTATTCATTTCATTGTTTATATTATTCTAAATTCGTGTAATACTCCTCAATTACTACAGCCTCATTGCTTCTGATCTAATGTCAGAACTCCCATGCATTAGTGATTTTTTTTTCAATTTTCTGTTTTTTCTCGTTTGTTAGGTTGGGCTTGGAGCTTCCCGTTCCTTACTGGGCTAAGATTCAGGGGCGAGAAATTCATCGAAACCAGCGTAGCAAACCATTTCTTTCGTTCTTTTCCTGACACTGCATAGTCTATAGGATCACCAGTGATGCTAACCACCGTGCGACTGTTCGTTTAAAGTTCCACGAATCCCAGCCCTGATGGATAATACTGCGCCGGGTAATACAGCAAAATTTTCTGTTCTTGTTGCTCAACGTCCGTATTAGGGAACAGCACGGAACGGAAGTTGAATCTACTTTCTCCCTTCTCGTCTATTTCTCAGCTTTTCAACTTATATTAGGTCTGTTCATGTTAGTGTCGTTGAATAATGCCTGCCATCAGTGATATCCACCTATTGTAGCCCTATATAACGAAATAAAAGAAAGTGGTCATACATGTCGCAAATCCTGTAGAATGTTAGAATGTTTGTTAGCTCCGCGATGGATGAAGAAAACTAAGGACTTTTTGCCCTGCTCTTACTGGAAGGGCTCGAACCGGTGAATGAGAAAGTACTGCATAGTCGGCACACATTTAGGGATTACCAGGCGACTCGATGTGAAAGTACACAACAAAACAAATAATAGTTTGTCTGGCGGAGTATCCTCCGCGAAAACAACCCGGACTTTCACGCAATCATGAGAGAGGATGACAATGGAGGTCGCCAATCAAAATCGCGAAAAAAGGGCATAATTTTCTCATTTTTATAGTTGTACTATACAATCACACAAAGTACCTATTATACAATCGCACAAAGTACCTGTTTTTCTTGAGTGCTTTAACAAGCAGACAGTATTTTAAAGCTGGGGAGTAAAGAAGGATTGTGGCTACATAGTTCGTTGTTTTTCCATGACCATTCGGAAAAATTTCTTGTATGTATGTGAAAAAACGGGCAAAAAATATCCGCAAATAAAACTGTAGCAGAGTACAATTATCCACGAAAAACTCTGAAACTCTGAAATCCTTTCTCTCCTCAAGGAAATATGTAGTTGAATTCTATAATTAGAAGGTTTCGTCTATAAACAACATTAATCGCTGGTAGATCTGAGTCCGAGTGCGAGTATGAGAAGAATTCAGAAATCCTTGGCACTAGTGCCAGCCTACATGACGATGGGTTGTCACCGGAAAGATGAGTTTTCATGGATTCTCTGAACTAATTTACAGTAGCATCTCGGAACTACCTTATTCTTAAAGTGGAACCGCTGCGCTGCCATAGGAACCTATGCAATTAGCGGTATAGCGGCTTAGCCCTCCAGCAGGTTAATGAGATCTACCATCCCTCACTACGCCCCGCTCCTATATCTGGAACTTCGCTACCAATAACGGAGTGGCTTCAGAAACAAGGAAAAACTTCCGGAATAAAGGAAAATTGATGGAATAGATGTCATGTTCCGTATATTTCCAAGTTGCCAAAATTTCTGAGAATCTGGGCATTTTTCCATTTTTTAGAAATTTTTTAGGACATTTTTTAGAGAATAATCAAAAGTTGGCATGTACGTTGAGAAACTGAACGTAACGTGACCCAATTTGGCATGGTTGTTAAGAAACTGAATGCGATAAGTAATTCACCATGCAGTTCCACACTTCAGAAGGAGGAGACAGATGATGCCTCAAGAGTTGACCTACGAACTGTGAAGGTGAGATAACACGTACAGGAAACACTGGGATAAGGGGTGGGTGTATACAAACAGTACGAAAATACAACCAGAACCAGAGAAATAATTACGGATTTTCAAGGCTTTGGCTTACCCCAGTATTCATACGGATAGCCTCGGAGGAGTGGAAAGACATTCAATTCCCGAATATGTGAATCTTTCAAATACCACCTTCTGACTCTTCTGGAATCTTTGTGTTTTTTTTTGAATTTCGAGATGGAACGCGACATTACGTTCCATCTTCTAGGAGCGACTTTTTGAATGATATTTCCCCTTCTAAAAAATCCAGCATGCATGAATATGTATGCACACATGAATAAATTGTTAAACCTTCATGCATGTCATAGGTACGCAAAAACTCATCTTTAATCACTGAAAATCATAGCCGGACTTGCATTTTCGCAATATTTTACATTCCACAAATTATATCTTTCTACTGAGATGCAAAGAAAAAATTTCCAGATACGAAAGTGGAAATCCAGTTTTTTTTTGTGGAAGCACCACGAACATCCAACAACTTTTGACTTTATGGATAGGTTTGGGCGGGCAGCTTTTCTTTTCTATGATGATACCATTCGCCATCACAAGATTTTGATCATTGTGTTGTCCTAAGCTCTTTGAATTGGTTTGACAGTATTTCAAAAAAAAAAAGATATAATGCAGGGAGCTGTGACCAACTACTCTAACAATACAATTGCTCTACTGTGGCTAGAGTGCAGGTTTACACATGGATTAGTGTCAGTTCCACTGACTGACCAGAGATCCACGTGGTGCCTATGTGTGATCCACGACCGAACAACGGGCGAGTTGTTGGTGCACACGCGTGTTCTTGAAGGGTGCTCCGAATAGGCAAAACATGTTGTGTTAAGCTTTTCCGAGCAAGGTTGTAGTTATATACTTACAGGGCAAGAGCCGCAACTGTGTAGAAAATAGACATTGGGAGCACTGACAATCGAATCGCGAGAGCAGAATATTACTAAGGACTCAGGTTCCCCACATAAGAACAGATAAGGGCAATTTATACTGGTCAGACGCACACATCCATTTGCGAATGATTTCCCTTCAGTAAGAGAAACTTATTATATATATTGAAAGGAAATATTTATTTTAAAGAATCAGGTTAGAAGAATGTTAATCTAAAAGAAGATTGGTCACGCGGCATGTAAACCTCAATGAAAAGAACACGCGGTCGCCAAGAGGCCGTAAAGCGTGCGTCCGAGCCGCGTCAACGATGCAACTAGACCTATCCTTCATCATATAGACACATACATCTAGTATAAATCGTTCTATGAAGATGACCGGATGTTCCAGCGGCTCGCTGGATTCAAACACGAAAAACATGAATTGAGTTGAGGCTGGATATTCACTGAGTGTTTGCAGAAAACTCTGGAAACCGCTGAACCATGGACGACCACGAAAACTGCATGAAAACAGACATGAGTTTGTTAATTCTCTCAAAGCATGCCAAGAATGCTAAATGAAGAGGAAGCAGGCGTCAACTGTGCCAAAACAAACGTATGATATCCTATAGGCACGAAATTGTCGTACGTCGTTGAGCATATGACTATTCACAGACCACGTACCAGACACCTTTGCCCATTAGCTCTTTGTCTGTATCGATCCTACAGAACGAAATCAGATTTTTGCGAGATATCCCATATGTTTCGCATGCGAATGAAGTCAAAGCATGCAGTTCCTAATGAGACTCATCGGTATGCAAAGCGAATTGCAGTGAAAAAAAAAAACAGCCGGGAAATCCTGGAAAAGACAGGAATGCGGAGACGGGGACTAGCTGTCTCTTTCTACCAGTTGAGGTGATTTTACGAGTAGTTGCCTCCGGGGTGGAATTTCAGTGGAGGTTCCACGAAAACAGAAGTTATTTGAACAAAACAAAAATGCTCTTGCAAAGTTTAACGGTCCTAACACATGTCAGATATTTATGTTAGAGGTAAAATACTTCCATTCCCGGTTGACGAATTACCAAATAATGCTGACGTCCTGTAAAGAAAATATATTTCGTTGTAAGGAGGTTCTAAACGGTTTTCTGGAATGGGTAAGCCCTTCCAATACAAAAACTAATTTTCCTCTTAATAAAAGCACCATAGTAACTATTATTATCTACATAAATGCTAGGGCTCACGGGAATGTTCTTTACAGCGCTCGATATTCTTGTAGGAGACCAGCATCGCAATAAGAATACGAGGAATCTTGAAGAGGCTGTCACTCATTGCATGAAAACAGGATGATATTCAAAACAGATTGAACAAAGAAGTCCTACAACTCATTCTTCGGCCTGGCCAAATCGAATTTTCTTCTGAACACGTTGTGAACAGAGAGAGCGTTATAAATCTTTGATTTTTGGCTCTTTAACATGCTGATGGCCCTGTTAGAAAATATTGAAGTAATTTCAGAAACAAGCTCATACAAAGAAAGCTTGTCTTCTTCTCTCGGGTTTTGCAGATTATTCCTGCATGGCCTAGGGCGTGGATGCTTTCTTGTTGTCACATCAAAGTTTGTTCACTTGTACGATGTCATTTCCACCCTTGCAAAAATAGTCTCATCACATAGGCTTCAAGCAAACAGCATATCTGTCTAGGTGCCTGAGGGTGCTACATACATATTCGTAGCGATGTTTTTGAGCACAAAATTATGCCGAAAGGCCGACGGCAAATTTTAATTCAACAAATGTCCTCATCATCAGCACACAATGAAGATCTTTAGTTTCATCATGGTAGTGCGATAACACATCACCAATAATTGATACTTCATATGATCTAAATGTGGACGGCAAAAAGTGAAAACAAACCCACGAGTTCTCACTTGGTGCGGGAAATTCTTGCTTCACTCCACCAAAAATAGCTTATCTCCAGCGCCGTAATAAGTAAAAAAAGGTTTAAAAAACATGATTTCAAAGCCAAAAAAGATAATATTGCTAAAATACATACATATTGTAGCTCTTGATCGCATGCAAAAATGAAGTAGGCTGCCTTGTTTCGCATTCTCCAATTTTACCATCAATCTACTGAAAGTTGTCAGTAGCGGTCAGTGCATAGCTTGCAGCGACTTTCACTCATTTTATTCAGAGCTCTACCAAAAACGAGACAGAGAGTAATTGCCCTGCACCCATTTCCTCTTGAAGTACTATATAAAAACCAAACTGGGAAAACTGGGAAACAGGGAAAAATCGATAAAATTGATCAATAAATTGATGTCCGAATCGATGTTATCCGGGGAGGAGTGTCCTAGGACCTGTGCAGAATTTTGACGATGTCCAATGTTTCAAAGTTCCCTTTCTTCCTTAGCTCACTTTCAGCCGCCTCAACGTTTGAATTTGGCCCCCGCGCGCGTCGCATGATTTTTGAAAAAGTTGTCGTAAGGGTTGCTATGTTTTATATATAGATACAGTGACGGTCCGACATTTAGCATACCTCCAATTTTCGGCAATGAACTGGTGGGATTTCAAAATGCGTATCTCAATCTTGGAATGAACTATCAGGACGATACCCGAGATACCGGAGAAGGGATAAGGCACAATGTCCTCCTGCTTCGCTCAACTCCGCTCTTCCGGAAAACTTTCATGGAAATCCTTTCGGGAAGATTTTGAGACTTTAAAAATTCCTTTAGTTCAACAGAATGGGGATTTTGTGCGGATTCCAATTTTTTCTGCCCATGGCTCCATCAGCTAAAGAATGCAAGGTGAAACCGGCCATGGAAGAGTGTTGACGGGAGATGTTCATCTTGATCACCATTTTCCTTTCGCCTATTGGTGAACATAAAAATTCCGCTGAAAAAACGGGGAAAAGCCGGCGGAAGTGAAGTTTAAATTTTCTAAAGCCTCTTTCAAATGATCATGTACCTTTGGAAAAAAGGGAAGCATCCATGGAGCTCCAATACATACTCAAAGTGGGTTCCGTTCGCTTTTCCTAGGGATAAGATATGAATGGGTACGTGTGGCGCAGTGGTATAAGGCTCGTTCCGCACACCCACGACAGATGGCTCGATCTCTCTCGTGGCCAACCAAGCCATCCCACCCCATCGGGGTCGGTAAATTGGTACCAGAGGAGTCCGGGAGGATGAAGCACTGACTTGGTTCACCGGATGCCCCCCGCAAGTCACTGTACAGGGCACATACGCATTCAACGCTTCCACGATATTCAGATGAAGTCGAATGCGTGGCGCATCACAAGTGGAAGGATTGATCAACGTTTACCACTTTATCCTTTTATCCTTTGGAATATGAAAAATGTTTGGCGTGGAAAATCGTGGATGTACCAAATATGTGCCGCTACTGTATGTAGCTCAAGAATAATTCATCATCTACAGTCATAAGAAAAAGAAGCTGAAATATCTGAATAGAGAGGATGTCAGGGTGTCAGGATAGAAAAAGGGGAAAGTTGCACAGCAGACAGTCCAACAGAGCAAGTCACTACCCATCTGACTAGACCATCTACGAAAGACCCACACGGATGGTGGAAAGGATTTGCGTCAAGTATGACCAACCGGCATGAACCCCTTCCAAATATTCAGCCAGCCCTCTTAGGGAATCAAAAAACTAAATGTGATTGAAGCTTGCATAATCACAGAGCCAACATAACTCTAGCAACACTGCAGGAATTTTGCATGTAGTTACAGCATCTGTGGAATGCGCAGCTACCAAAAGTGCTTGGAATGTAAGAGTTTCGATAGGGAAATTGAAACGAATCTCTTGAAGTTTCCAAGAAGTTAGTTTCGAAGAATGATGTGTGAGGGCTATAAGGATTAGCGATAATTGTACGGTTCATCGGGTGAGATATAGGAAAGTTCCCGGCACTCGATTAGAGCAACTCAGCTGGAAGGAATGAATCGTTTTTAAAAACGAAGTTCAGAGTCCAAGGATGTAGATGCGGAGATGAAATTCAAGAAAAAAAGTATCATATGAAACGTCCAAGAAAAAGAGTAGAGCAGATCTGACAAGTTCGGATGTAGCGATGTAATTCAAGCAGTGGGAAACTCTGCGCATCACTATCTTCTCGGAAGTAGTAACGAATTCGTGGCTGCACTTACGTACAATACGTACGACAGGCTACTACGTACATACCTCCGTATGTATGTACAGCCGAAAAGTGGTTTGATCAGCTGTAATGTTAAAAAGGAAATCTTGCAAAGCTATGTATAAAATCGAATGCAGTGGAGGATTATTTCCAAAAGGTGTGATGAAAATAGGAGATAAAATTGTTTCAAAGTGAGATTTTTAAGCCACTTTCGGCACAGTAAATATTAGGGTGGTTTGAAAGTCTCGTAACAACATTTGTTTCCGATCCAGGTTTTCTTGGTCTTGAAGGCAGTCTATCATCATTACAATTCCACATCATCCGAACATATTCGGGCTGCTGAGCACATAAATGTATTTTAAATTCCAAAAAGACGCCGAAAACCCCGAAAAATACGGGATCTTATGGCCGAGAATTTCAAAATGCTCGGCCAGTTGTATGAGAGGCTTCATTCCGCAGCGAAGGCTCACTAAGGGTACGGCATGGTTTTCCAACACGGAAATACTTGTTCTGTCTATAATAGCTGCTGCTGATATGTTCCTTTTGGTAAGCACTCTCAATTTCTCGCCGCTTCCTCCTTGCTTGTCGTCAGAGAAACGTCAAGGCTGTTCATGTTGAGATCATATTTTGCCTTAAAAGTAGGGTTTTTGACCGTTTTTTTCCGATTTCAAGTACATCACTGGAACCAGCCGCTGACACCTCGATATCCATAACGAGCTGAGACACTGCCTTTACGTTGAATATTTGTGAGAATAAAATGTAGCAGATTACTCTACTATTCTTCAACGGTGAAAAACAACAGACGAGGTTCCATCCATGGACAGACGAGGTTCCATCCATGAACAAGAATTTCATGAATGTTTGAAATAAAAATCAAACTAGGTGCAAGACTTTCGGAGCAGCCTTCAAAATATGTATAAGGATTTCTTCATTGCTCTATAAAAGGTTTACTTATCTCATCAATGCCACTCTCACAAACAATTGCAGCAGAACTTCATACTAGCCAGGGCAAAACCGAGGCATACACAAGGCTTACAGTAGCGGGTACTGTTGTATTTAATCGAAAAGCTTCAATTTCAAGCAGATATTTGAAAACTGAGCTACATGCCCACATGTTGTTATAGTTAGTAGGTTGATGTTAGAAGATAAGAACTGTTGTGATTCATAGCCAAACCTTCTCGTTTATACTAAAAAATTCAAGAGACTTAGTAGGCATTCGCATGAATTTCTTCTTGTGAGTTTTCCGCAGTTTGCGTATTCAACAGCCGAACTTGAATAATGTATGAACCTGCTTCAAAAAATATATAATCAGGGTATTCGTTCCTGAAGGAAGTGAGTAAGATGTGCTTTGAAGCCTTTATTAACACGCACGCCTATTGTATTCCTCTCAATGAAGCGTAGAAGTAAACAAAAAAAAAACCAGGATGACTTACAAACATGATATCGTAACTGATTTTCTTCTCTACATACATACAAACTTTTCGTTAATGAGAAATTCGAGCAAACACGGAGAAATTTGAAAGAAAAAAATGACCTGAAAGTACGTATGAGAAGGTTGTAATAGAAGAAAATCCCCTCACATCTAAAATATTAGAATGCACCTTGATTATGTTTTATAGTAGGGGTTCCACTCTACCCATTTTGCAAAACTAATTTTAATTTCCAGGAAAATTTGACAAATCACGAAAAAGATGTCTATTTACCTAAAAATTCTGGCAAAGCAAAAAAAATACCCAAGTGAAGAATCTGGGGTGTCAATATTGCTGCAAAATATTCCTTTTCCGAACATGGTTATGCAACCCCTTCGTATGTATCTGAAGAAATGTTCTGGGAAAGTGAATGAATAAGTCTGAGACAGATTAGGGACTGCTAACTCGATCGCACTCCATGCTAGCACCGGAATTTGAGTTCCCTCAATTAAAACTACATAAAGTAAACCTGCACGTCTGTCCTTCAAATGGTTGAAAAAGAGTTTCTATTATAAAAATATATGAGACATACTACCTTTGAATAGGTGTTAAAGATGGACCCATTCACTAGTTCTCAATTCCTAGAGGTGTTTGTTTGCTCCTACCCTTGTTGCGTGAATGGCTAAATGGCTAAGGTGACCCTGAGAGGAGCCGATCAACAATCGGGCACGAAGGAAGAGGAGTTGTGAGAAAACAGAAAAAGTGTATGTACCTGTGTGTGCTTCAGTGTGGCGCATGATCATCCGGCCTTTTCCAACAATTTTTTGCATACACGGATAGGAGAGCTTACAAAGGAAAGGCACGAGGTTATAATATTACACCTACCATAACCCTACAAAAGCTGGGTTTCGGTACAAAATGAGTACGATATCCGTGTCAAGCACCTCAAGTAACCATCCCCCCCCCCCACGTGAATGTCCACTCGAATTTTTTTCCTGAAGATTTTGGGTCCATGAAACTTGAGTAGTGCCGAGTCTTCCACGGCACTGCCATATGCTGGGAGCTGGTTATGGTTCTTGTAATTTTTACTACGCATTATCTTAGATAATGTTTCCGAAAATGGACGTTCCGTTCCGATCCCCGGGATTAGCCTCGTGCACCCCTTATTAGTTCACGTTATTTGTCTGGACAAATATTGCCCAGTGTTGATTTAAAAAAGCAAATGTTGGCAATCATATTCATGATCGATGCAGTATCTCGTTTCATCACGAGAACAAGAACCGGTACCATGTCACAGATGACATTAGTAGGATGACAGGATGATCCCATAAGGATTGGATGGAGATTTGATCGCTGTGAGACACATCGCATCGGATCGCTGCATAATACTCGTCAAGTAAACAGCGATTAGAACAATAGGGCCCATTGCAAAAAAAAAAGATGCATTCACGACCCTACGATTTGTGAGTTTGAGACGTTCATAAGTTGGGTAGGAAAATCTTAGAAGTTTATTGGTTCTATAATAGAATATCATAAGGTGATACTCGCACTAGCAAGAAAATCAAAACTCTCGCCCAGGATACAAAAATAAATCAAATAAAAAATAGATGTGCCTTGAAAAATGTAGTGCATCGAAAAGGCAGAGCAATGCCCTACATAGATCACAAAACTTGAACTTCTATGCCGTGTATTCCCTGGCCAGATCCTATAAATGCGTCGCGGGTGACCGCAAGGTGTCAGAAAAGTGCAGAAATTCTGCAAAACCCCCAAAGTGAAAAACAGCGGTGACAGCCCCATACACGCATAAGCAATAGGGCAGGTAAGGCAAATGAGCGATGACTTGAAGAGAATCTCAAATGCATGAGCAAAACAAACACTCGCTGTAGCGAAATCCAAAGATGTGAATGGCGCGCTCATTCAGAATCGGGGTGAGAACACAATCTAACGAAGACTCCTGCACAAGTGTCAAACATCAGAGGGGAGCTGAGCTCGGCTCTGGAGACGCAGCGCTTTTGATTATGGTAACACCTAAGCGCTCAGGGGCTAGCTCCTCCACCAAGATTGTTCCTACTGGTAAGATTTGGACTTCCTTCAAACGTGACCTAAATGGCTCCGCTCAGCAAGTGACAAGCACTATTCGCAGTGGAATGATCTTCCTGTAGAATGGGATTTTCTAAATGGTGACTTACGGTTACTCAACAAACAATCGTTCAGTAGGAAGGATATCTGAAGGTTCCGAAAACGTCGTGGCGGAGCTACCACCTTTTGATAGAAATATCACGATTGAGCTAGAAAGGCAGAAAAGTTGGAAAACTCGTAGAGAAGCAGTGCTGAGAATTAAAGCAATGGAAGCTGGACTGCATATGTGGGTAGTGATATGCGATAGTAGTGATATGTATATGTAGTGATATGTATATGATATATTATATTATTATATATCATATTAATATATATTAATATTAACATATATGCATGATATGTATATGTAGTGATATGCATATGTAGGAGGTGATATGCGCTGGATAACCCACTGGTGTCACAGCTGTGGGACCACCTATAGGGCAGAAGGATTAAAAAATTCCTCGGAGTTGTCTGCGGTCCACAACGGTTTTGCTTGCCATAAGTTTAGCCACTGTCACGGAGGCAGAAGGAGACCACGTAGGACATTTCCAAATAAATTTGATTTGTAAGGCTTCAAATAAATAATATTGAAGAACAATTAAAGTTTTCATCTTTTCGACGAAAGTTATTAACAAATGATTTTGACACAGTATTTATGCCGCACCCTGTAGTTAGCCATTTTTGAATGATCACGGGATTTCTGGGCTTGGATTCATGAACGCATATTCCCGGAAGAACGTTGGAAAGAAATTCTCAGAGAGCAGGGTGTGCACTCTAAACAGCGCTAGAACTTCTGAAGAACTCCTCAAATTATTTGATGGTAGAGGACATGTGCTTCGATTTCCATACATAAAAGGCTTCGATGGAATTAAATCGCTGGGGACGTGTTATTTCCTATTCAACTTCCTTCCTAGAACTATGCGCAGGAGGCACATGACCTGGCTTGTGTTACAGACGAGGCAGAAAATTTGCAGCACTCCGCATAATAGAAATGGTGACTTCTGGGCTTGCACTACTCCAAAAGGACAACAACCCTAACTTTCGATCGGAAAATTTGGTTAAAATCGAGATTGCTTTTCAAAGGATTGCACTTTTCACTCAAACCGAGTGCATAGCAAATGCCAATGAACAAGAAATCGAGAAAGCGGAGAAGTATCTTCACTAGAGCGGTCTTCTTCAGCAGACGCCTAAGTACGACACTCACTTGACTACACTTGAGAAAGCAAATGGATTGATAAGGAATTAATTAGAACGGAGTCATTTCCAAATTTTGCAAAATATGTAGATAGTTCAAAGAGATCGTAAGAACACCTATGAACAGGGAACAGGTGAAAAGAAGCTGCCAGATGCTTCACCTGTTCCAACATTCATAAATGATCTGTGGCAAGTAAATGATGCAGAACACAGCCTTGTGGAGTTCTTAGTCTGTGCCGATCTAGGAAGCGGCGGGATAGATCAAATAATATTCCCGCCAAGAAGCGAGTGATTGGCGCGAATCTGCAACTATAAAGGGATCCGAATTCGTGCTGAATCCAGAATCGAGGATTCAATCGTCGCCCTCCCCCAACTCCTCCAGTACTCGCGGAACCAACGACTATATTCGATCCAAAGATTTCTTCATTCTGCTTCCAATCGACTGCTATGTGATACATTACCTACATTTGTTGGGTTTTTACAATTTTTGTTGGTGTATTTGATTCGTACAATAAACTGTTCTGAAATCCTTGTGCGAATTGTGTGAGCCGTCGAACGCTGATTATTCTTCCCCTCATTTATAATTTAAATGAGGGGAAGAATAATCAGCGTTCGACGGCTCACACGGCCAGAATCTTATAAGTCTTTACACGGCCGGAATCTTATAAGTCCACAATTTCTTAAAATCTGGAACAACCCAGACTTTGTTAGGTTGAGGAGATATAAACACTATACCCTTTTTACCTATTTTTCTAGAGAATCACCATTTCTGGCAAGGCTTGTGTACTCATTTTGAAGAGTTTTTCATGAGGGTCAAGAGGACAGGTCCGAAATGGCTGCTATATGTGTATGGCCCGAATAGCAACCCAGTGGGCACCTAGAGTTGCTACGGCAATCACAGGCGATGGCAATGAGGGAAGTAGGGACGGCTCCAACCTGGATAATCTCAGTAAGAGTGAGTGCACCCATTCTAGCCTGGGAAACTCGTCTGCTCCGTATGAGCGAATAGATCACAGCATTTGCGGGATGTATATGAATCTCACCACAGCAAGCGCATGTTTGAAATTGGGTACCATAACCCTAATCAGCTAAACATTTCTAAAAATATACAGCACAAATAAATGAAGATTCAATGAATGAAGTGCGTATATGAAAAGGACAGTAGCAGTGTGGCTCCCACACCAATATCTGATTTGCAAAACAAAGTCGTTTCATTATGAAGATAAGAGCCAAAGTGCCAAAGAACAATGCCAGATTTAGTATTCGACGAGCAACAGAAGAGCTAAGAACTCCAAATTCAGCGATAGAGACAGTGCATTCGGGTAAGCATGTTCAAAATAGGAGCACAGGTATGAAGACATTAACGCTGCAAAAGATTTATCAACAATTCATGAAATTTTCCTTGCCGTGCCAGGTTGTTATGGTAGGAAACGTTATTGTGACCTTACACTTCGACAGGAGTCGTCTTCGTCAGAGGTATGGAAGTTGGTCCAGCCAGTAGTTTTTTTTTATCAAACGCATCCCATTTTGCCAGCTACGGCGTTGTCCAGAGCGAAATTTACTAGATGAGAATATCCAAGAATGAGGTCCAACAATAAATGTTTTCCACCGCTTTGCTTTATTGTCGGCACACTTCTAGATCGTTTGCAGCGAACGAGTGAATGTTACTCATCGCCTAGATCTTATTTGATCTACACTATGTAGATACCTCACATAACGACAAAAAGAAAAAATTAAAAACCAAAAACTTAAAAACCACTTTCAGACCCCTGACGAAGACGAATCCTGTTGGAACGTAAGGTCATAATAAAGTATCCCCATTATAACAACCTGGAACGACAAAGAAAATTTTACGAATTCAACACAAGATGCCCAGGTTCAATGATAAACAATTGTGGAATACGGTAAACAAAATTATGGATTCAGTGAAAAGCATCAATAAGGTTGAAGAATGAACATCATAGAAAAACAAACAGTTTCAAGGCCTCAACAAAATTTCAAGATGCTCGCTTCCACACTAGCTGAAAAAGTTGCAAGCATGAGTAGAATTAGTGCTTTCGTCACTTAAACGGAGAATCAGAAGAAAAATCGAGCAAAATTATGATGAAAGTGGGCGGATACAGTGACAAGAAAATAATAGAAACAAATACTTCTGTAGTGAAGCCAACCAAATACAGTCCAAATGCATTGGTCGGGACCCCATCGCACGCGCCGCACCATCAGCGTCTTGGCACTCTAATCGTCTGCGCGTCCACGCATACCACTGCCATCGCCGCTCACAAATCTCGACAACAAGTATTCAGCTAAAATTCTGTTTAGAAAGAAATACACAATACGTTTCCCGGAATTCCTTTCCAGCTCGCTGTTGACCGCAATGGCATGTGCGATCAAATTAAGCGCTCGTGTCACGGTGCATAACACACTATGCAGCAGCATGGACCACAGCGATCAACGCTGCTGTCTCATTTTTCACGTGGACATCGACATCAAAAGCATGTTTTTACGGGGATCCTTCGCCCACAGAACTCTTTACACACAGAATTAGTAGTTCGGAGGAGGAAGTGAACAAAATGCGGCGTTTTATAGTTGAGGCAATTCACTCCGATCGTACACCGGGAGCGGTCGGCTTCAGGACAGCTCTTCGACCACAAGGATCAAGAAGCGAGTTCCCGACGAGAAGACCGACGCGGAATGGAAAAGACTCCAACCCAAACCGTATTGGGCACACGTGGGTTATATGCCTATATGTTCGGCAGATCGGCTACGTGTAACAACAGGCTGAGTGGCAATGACCAGTAGGAGCAAAGGAAGACCGAGGAGTCGATGGCTGGATGAAATTGGAGGATTTCCACGAAAGAAAGCAAAGGTATTCGTCGAAAACTGGACCACTCTGTTCGTTGGATGATCAGATCTGCTGAACTCTTCGCGGAAGAAGCCGGACATATTCTGTGCAGCTGCGATAAAGAGAAATGAATATAGTTATAACCGAATATTCGTATTCGAATAAATATTCGAAAAATTCGAATATTCGAATACTCGAATAGTTGAATGTTCGAGAAGGTCCCCATATTCGAACATATTCGAATTCGAATATTCGACAGGAGGCATTATTCGAACATATTTGAATATTCGAAGCTCACATTCGATATTCAAAGGCAGTTCAAGACATAAATAGGGCAGACAACTCTTTTAAGGTAGGAGGGCTGTGATGGTAACTATGCTGGGACAGACACTTTAGAAATATGTAGAGGAATTGACGTAAGAAACCCCAATATTATGGAGCATGGCTTTTTTCATGCGAGATTCTCGCAATCTGCTTACTCGCAGGCGTTTTTTATAATAATTTACTCACGACATCTGCACTTGGTTATGGACTAACGACCACTACACTGCAGTATTAGGTTGATGCAAAAGATACAACACTTTATTGTCTAGAGCCTTTTTTTACACAACTTTATTGAACGGTAACTCCGAAAAATCATAAGACACCACGGGTTTGCAGGGAACATAGCGTATGAGTAAACCCTTGATGCCGTGCGCCCTAACTCGTGGAACTGCTAGGCCAGGAATAAGGATATCCCGTCTGTATATAGTTATTTTTGCTGAATTTTTCTCTTGCAGAACAAAACCTTCTGCAAGTTATATGGAATCTACACTTTGTCCAAATAAAATTATATACACTTGAAAAAACAATATTATTGTGATTGCATCAACCTAATAGTATTGCTAGCAGACTTGGCGTGTGATCTCATTGAGTCGTTGCCACAATCTTCAAATCTCTAAGGTTGAGTTGCTGATTACGAACAGGATTGCGCTGAGGACCTGCCTTGTACAGAACATCGGCGAATACGAAGAGGATTGCGCTGAGGACCTGCCTTGTACAGAACATCGGCGAATTTTCGGAAAAACCATAACGTTTTGGACCTTTTCGAGGAATTTATAAGGAGAAGGTGCTCGGAGTGAATAGCATGGCAGTGATTCCAGAAGTAGGGATCAAATCAGAGGAAATATGCTTGTCTATGTCTCGTCAGTGGAGAAAATTGTGTTATACCATTGTTGAGCAATGGAGTCGGAGGCCATATGCAATGCTCGCTTTTCTCACCGCGTTGTTTTTAATGCTGCGGTAAAATCATTCAAAACAGAGAAAAGTAAAATTGGCTACGTCTTTCTTGGTCTTCATGGTTCCTATATATTAGGGGGCAAGCCCTCGGAGCATTGGAGAGCCTCTGCCTTTACTGATTTCTCAATACGAAAGAAAATGCAAATGAGAAGGGAATCAAAATCAATGGGAATCAAGCAGAACATCCACGCATGCCTAACGCTTTGAGGACAACATTCATTCGATTATTCGGTTATTCGATTATTCGAATATTCGACTATTCGAATATTCGGATGGTCGAATATTCGAAGAGCGTGATATTCAAATATTCGAATTCGAATACCTCCAAAACTTCCAGTTCGAATATTATTCATTCGTTGGAATGTTTACGAGAGACTCGAATATTCGAGGCCTGTCTTCGAATGTGTTAACTATAGGAATGAATATAAAGAATAAAGAATATATAGTTAAGGCCCGATGAAAATCACTCTAAAAAGTGAAAATAAGGATATAAATAGTGAAATGTGTACGTAAAATTAGGTTGAATCAACGTTTACTGTAGTTGTTCGCTGGTATGATCAACAGCATCCAGTCAGGTAGGCATTCCACAGCGACTGTGGAGGTCAAGTACTGTGCAAGTTCGCGATGAATAAGGGATGAGCTGTGGCGGGATTCATGGACGCACCGAGGAACGTTCCAAGCTTCTGGCTACTCGAGGCGATTGGGTTTTCCAGCCAAAATCTGTATTATTGTGTTACTGTACTCTTACCTGTCAATGTTCACCGAGAGGAGCCGTACGGACAAATTGTACTCATTTTTGCCACGAAGCCCGTCACTTCATAACCGTGAAGGAATTCGTATATTCCAGAGAATGTTGAGGGATCCTACCACTGAGCCACTCTTTCTTAGGCAGGCGGGTGAGAAAAGAATGATTTTTTCGAGCTCCCGGCTTGAAATTCTTCGAAAATCGTACAATAATCTGAGGGCGACTGGCTGAGCTCTTACACTGCTTCCTCTTGCATGCTTCAGAAAGTTTTTTTTGTAGTTTTTTGTACACCGCTTACCAGCAGCAAGCCTTTATTTCTTGACCCCTTCACCCTTGCTCAGGATATTTGGATAGGAGGGGTGACTGTGCCTAACGGGAGGACCCCACCAGAAAAATGAGCCGTGGGAGCTTGTTGAAGATAAACCGAACTTCTGGACTTCTGATCGAAAACCATTGCCCTTCAAGTTCTCAATTTGACAGGCAGAGTTTGCGTTTACTCTGAGAGGAACGAACTTTTTTTTGCTCAAACGTGCAGCCCTGCAGGGACCCTAGAGTACACCAGGGAGATGGTGCACTTGCAGAGCTCTCATTTCCAGGAACTGGTAGGAAATTTTCAAAATTTGGACAAATATTCGGGATAAGACGCACATGTAGGTACGTAACTCCGCCCAACACCCCATAGACCTTATTGCTTCGCATATTATCAGATTTTTCCTTGGAAAGTACTATGTAGCCCACTACTATGTAACACATCGGATTTGTTCTTGCTCTGGTTCACGTGGGTGAATGCTGTAGATCTGATTTGTGACGTGTGGTTTTGATAAGTGCGAGCGAAGAAATCCTGATGGGGAAGTTCATGTGCACTCCTCCGGTGATCAGGAAACTAAAGCATTGTGGCGAATCGCTGACAAATTGTAAGTTCCTGTTCCTTCGTGAGAGGCTAGGGGGGGGGGGGGAGAAAGAATTGTGAGGAAGTGATAAGTCAGGACAGTTGATGAGCATCAATGAGAAGAAGAATAACACAAATCGACCCCTTTTTGAAAGAAATGAGATATAAAGTTCATCTCAGACCTTCTTCTTTTTTCATGAACTTATTTAGTTTTTGTAATTGTATTATAGTAAGCACCAGCCCAAAGGAAATTAATCGACTGTAATGGAGCTCCAAAGTTTATAGATCGTCCCAGATATCCTAACCAAATATCCTAGCCAATTGGTTCTGATTGAGGCAGCAGCCTCTGCATTTTGGTGCGTTGGACGGAGAAGCCTTTACGTTGCCTAAATGAAAGCATCACGTCTTCTGGATTGACATATTTGGCAATTGCAGTTTTTTTCTTGAAATTCTGTTGATGTGTAGGACATTCCAAAATGCAGAGGTCTTCAACAAAGTACAGGGCAGTGGGTAATCGTGCTCTGATTGTGTATATGTAGCAGTAGTGAAACAAACATCTCTGGAATTTTTCAGGCGAGTAGGGGGCTGTGAATATCGGGGAAACCAAATCCAACAGGTGACTGGTGAACCACCTATGAGACTTACATTAATGCGGTGATTCAGGAACTTGGAAGCAAATTTTGAATTCATGTAGTTCTAGACGCACGAAACCTGAGAAGTGAATCACTTCCTCTCAGCTGTGTTACGAATGCAGGAAGTTCTTAATGCTCATCTGAACTACCACCTAACCGAGATCTCGCTGGAATAAAAAAAGTGGGTTATTTATATGAAATGTGTTACCACTGTATAAAATTACTGCAGTTCCATTTGATCAAACAATCAGTCACGTCATCGCCTGAAAGCATCTGTGAAGCGAGCAATTATTCATCATAATCGAACATGCTTCCCAAGCTACACAGTTCTCATTTTCTGGTCTATAGATGGGTCTAACCAAAATAGTGCAGTTAGTTCATCTTTACCCCGAAGAACGGTCATTTGCTTCTATGAAGAAATGGTCTATGACATCGAATTTTCCACACAGTCAGTGGTGCTATGGGAATAATTTAAATTGTATTTTAGTATTGATACACAGGTACACAAAAGCAGTGTTGGGGCTTACAATCGTGTTTTTTGGGGAGGGGGAGGGGCAAAAACGTGTGCTTCCCGCAAATGCGCATAACAGGAAGACGAGGGAGAGCGATCTCAATTGCTCAAAGGATGAACGTTCACTCACAACAGGAAGCAGGTCAGTCTAGAATTCCCCATTCCAAGACGACTGTAAAGCTATGTAAGTACAGTAAAAGTATCAGTACTGTATATAAGGTAGGTCAAAAATACGGTAACAACGAAAAGTGTACCTCCTCAGGATACCTTCCCTCAGCTTTGAGACAGGCCCTAAGATGATGAGTGAAGTCGCAGCCGGCGGGGCGCAAGATGTTGAGGTTTAACTCATCCGATTTTCAAAGTGCTTACTAATTGATCCAAAATCCGAAGAAGTTATGGACTAGCCCAGGTTTCGGACACCGCAAAAACCTATTGACCTCACTGATTGAGGTCGAAGCCACAGGTGGTTGCCCGATAAACCGATGGGACCCAGAATATACAGTATTACTGGCCCAGTCCTAAATCAAACGTGACTTGAAGCACTATTGTGGTGAAACATTTCGGAAGGATATTCCAACTAGGTTCAACTTCAGAGCAGAACACTTTTTCATGGAGGAAGAACAGGTGTTGTAACCGTATTTTTGGCCCACCCTGTATAACACCCTTCACTTCCTTAGAACTCGAAGATACCGCTCCATACTGCAACGATGTGATTTCAGAAGGGTCCCAATATTTTCTAAAGCGCACCCAAATGCAAAAAAAAATCTGTTTCGTCCTAGCACACCCTATCATGACTCAATCACCCCTTGAATCTGAACTCAGAAGCTCAAAAAACAACGTGCAACATTCGGATCTATGTCCCTTCTGGCTTAATCTCAATGCCATAGAAATGACGCCAGTTACAACATCTGAACTGCGCCTCATTAGGGAACTTGTTTCTACGTTTGAGCAGGTAAAATATACGAAGAAAAACATCAGCGACTGGAGAAAAAACAACATGGAACTCTGGCCGTCTACGTACGTGGTTCAGCATGTAAATAGCGACGAATGGCATAGTCAAACCATGAACAACAAGGTGATCGAATTTCACCTCGTGTATGGGACTGGCAGCATTTTCTATGTTCACAGGTGATAATATTCACGCGAGTCGCAGGGCAATCTCTTCAAGGCTATCAACGATCGTGATAAGTTTGGCCTTTAGTCGAGCACAGCACATATGTACGTGGTGACGAGTGATGAGTGCCGAGAACTAAAAACAACTGGAAACGGCGTAATTGCCTCCATAAAGCTTCGTCGATGTATTTATCAGTGGTAGGTGACTTGCTCACATGTTCAGTACTCATTGCTAAAAATACAGAGTGAGTTGAAAGTACGGCTACTGCCCACGCGCTCCGACTTTGCCCGTGTATTCACAAGCTTCGTGTTTTTCTAGAGAATTCTTGCACTTTTTTTCTGTTCATCCGTCGTTTCAATCCATGATCTCCAAATCCTAGACTTTCCACCCTATCACTTAGCTCCACAACAATGTTCAGACACACACACACATAGCCCAACAGAGTAATTCAATGTATCAAGGCCTCATAACAAAAGGCGATAGCTCAATCCGAGGGGGATATATCTTCTTAAAGCTCAGACCAAAATCGAACAAAAAGCTCTATGTGCCCAAAGTATCCCAAAGAGCCAGCATTTTCCATCCAGTAACAAGTGAAACAAATATTATTTATCTATCACTGAGAGTACCTGTGAGGGAACAACCGAGGAGGAGCACCTACAATGAAGGACAAGTGTCACATGGTTGAGGAGCTTGCAAGGAGATCTAGGAACGGCAATAGTAAAATTTGTTCAAATCGACAACTTCGATTGGTGGTCTACAAACCACCGCAACCTCTGCTCACGCCATCACTCTTCCTAGTTGGTTCTTAGATAAAATGTATGTTAGAAACTGCAGGCTAGTATTGGTGTGCGAAAGCCAGCTTTTCTCAAATCCACGAGAAACGATAATTTTCCCTCCATCTCCAAGTCTATGGGACCTGTGTGTCCACACTGCTAGAGTGACCTTCGAAATCTAAGGCAAATATTTGCAATTGTAAAAAAGTTGCAAGAAAAGAAACGTCCTGTCCTGAAAATATCCCTGGAAATGTAGCTTCTTAGTGAAGGGATTCAATTCCCCGTGTAACTATAATGTTAGCACCCCTGCATAGTTTTATCTCACACCCAGGATTGAGCAGAGTTTCGGAGTTTTTGAAATTGAACGGGTAATAATAGCGGTTGAAGCAACTTTCAAATGTCGGAGGCAGAAAGGACATGCCCGGCACAATTGAAGTACTCAAGATGAGTGAATTAGTGAACGTGGAACCCTCTAAAATTGCCAAGAAAATCTGAATGTGTTCTAACTATTTAGAAGTCGGATTTCAAGTGTCTAAAACCAAAAAAGCTGTGGAGATACACGAATAGAGGTCGGATTTTCGCTTGCTGTCCAGCCGTATTTGATTTGAGCCAAAAACACTCTCAACTACACCCCATTGCCTATTTTATACGGATTCGGGTATTATGGTATTCGTATTCCATCCAGGGTGCAGAGTCACGCTCATTCGTCCGTTTTTTACTTGTCTGAACGGTCCGGATATCCGCGAAGCGGTGGACTCAAAAACGGTGGTTAGTTTTCAATCGTCTATGGGTCGTTCTCTCTAATCGATCCAGAATGATGTTGCACTAGCCAAGAGGGGACAAAACGTTCGTTGGCCAAGAACGCATAATCGAGCATTACACCACTTTTAAGCCTCCGAAGAAGACGTTTAAGCCGAAACGTCAGGCGGTTAATAAAACAAGTTCCACCTAACAACCTGGAGATAGCAGCAGTATACATAGCATATCTTGAAAATGCCCAGGTTAAAGCAACAAGAAACATGGAAAATGAATGATGAGTTCTTCGTTGAAATTGATTCTCAATAACTAGTCTCGAGTAACCACCAGTAGAAAGAAGATTAGTGAAAAATCATGAGTGGACCACCACTAGCGACGCTGCAAAGGGCATACCAACCAACAAATCTTAAGAAGCCTCTCGAGGATGCCTTTTTTCTTCAGCTTTTTCTTCTCGCTGAGACAATCAAAGGTCGAATTACCGCGGGAAATGGGAAAATGAAAGAGGATGAGGCATCCGAAAAAAGTAAATGGATCCTCTTGAGGACTTAGGACGAGGGAACCGAGCGAAGAGGAGGAAACTCCCTCGTGAACTATATTGGCCCTAAATGAAACTCTATATGTTCAGAAAAAGAGGCGATATTGAAAATTGCCAGGCTCAAAGCTCTAATACTAATGAACAGAGATCAAAACTGATCAAAAGGGGAGATTTAGTCTGACGTCTTGTTCGAGGATCTTGCAGAGAACATTGGCATGTGTGGAATACAGCAGGCCTTCATAATTCGAGAGATTTTTTGTGATGAGGGTAGGCGGAACCTTCGCCGTCAGGAGCACATCGTGCCCCAAAATAATAAAATTGGCACCGCCTGAGCTTTAATAACACCAGTACATACAATAGTTAACGTAAACTGCTGAAACACTGCATTATCAAGATGTTTGATACGATTGCACTTGGCGTACTACTTTTCCATGCTCATACAGGGTGACCCAAAAGTCTTTGGCCGGCTTTCGAGAGCTGCAAAAAACGCTATATAGAAAGCAATTGTGAGCAAACTAGGAGGATGGTTTACCAACAGTGCTACCAATAAAGAAGTTCTTTTTCGCACATCAAACTCCTTTCTCTGTTGGAGTAGCGGAGCCGGAAACATCCCTAGCGGAGTTGTCCGTGGACATTGGCACGTCACCATCACATCCGATCAAAGTTTCCTGAAGTTTTCTGTGAGGAGGTCAGCTTAACAAAAAACCAATTGCGGCATGAACGTCCCTATAACATTGGAGAACAAACCGCATAGAATTTGTGAGAGTGCCCACAGTGGCAGTCAGATTATGATAAAGAGAAGTGTGGTCTCAACATAACGGCATTCTCGCACGTTTGTTGAGTTGGAGCGAAGTTTTGAGCTAGGACTCATGTCATGACGGGTGTAAGAGATTAGATGCTAACGAAATTTTCAAGCTTATCCCTGATCGGTTCGATGAATGTTCTGCCAGGAAGGAGATTCACTACATACTTCAGAACTGGCCTTGAAGTTGGAAGCGCGCCCACCTTACCCACTTCGTCTTCAGTCCTCTCACAACCTAGCTTTAAACACCTTGACCCTGTAGTAGTGATTCTGGAGCAGAATGCCGTGGCACACACTACGGTTGCCTCCCTGCGGACGTCCTTTGAACCGCATCTCGGGGGAAAGTTTGAACGAGGGGCTGATGTCCAGAAGCAATTCCGCTCTGGGAAGTTTTCACTTCTACTATATCAAAAAGAGACATGCATCTGGGATCTGAGTAGGGCATTTTTGTTGGCAGTGCCCCTCGTAAATCACTCCCTCATTATGGCCATGATTGGTTCCCATATGAAGGTTTCTCAGCACTTGAACGCCGGCCAAAAACTTTTGGGTCGCCCTGTACATATTGCAGTTATTAAAGTTCAGACGAGGGTAAATACTATTTTGGGACGCTTTCTATACATACTGTAATTCTGAGTAGATCGAAAACGAGATGAGAAAACGTCCTTATTGGCTTTAAAAGTATCTCTTTTTCTCCAAATAAAATGTACAAATAGGAAAATTGAAAGACAACTGAAAGAACAAATAACAGAGAAAGGAGAAGTTTTCCAGATCCTCATCCAATTCAATTGTATTTTTCATTGGTTTTTGTTAGAACTTCCGTGAGAATGAGGACATAGTCTCTAAGCAACGGATGTGATAACAGAAAAGCGAGCAGATAGAAGATAGCTAAGAAAATAGAAGGAAAACGAATGTGAGGAAAGAAAGTGTTCAAATACTAAATAGAAATGAGAAAGGTAGGGCACTTCATACAAAAATGTATGTATACTCAGCTGCCCGAGATCTTATTTCCGATGAATTATTAAAAGAGGAACAGGTGGTACTTGTAAAATAACCTGTAAAGAACATAGAGAGACCAAAAAGGCAATTTTTGGGCTCTTCAATCTACATACATGTTCGGCGTCGAAGAAAGAAAACGTTCTGGAATAACCGCATTCGTGTCCATATGTCTGACAACATTTCAATGCATGAGCATTTTTCCCCTAATAGAGCTCTTCCGACAACCATTCCTTTAAAGGCAGGGAAAAACGTTTTCCATATTGGAAGATGATATGAGCGCCAGCTCTATCCACCCGCTGTCCCACTTTATCCTCGTCCTCGTATTGCGGGACTTTTTCTATGGGTAAATGCGCTTTAGCTCACCAACAGTTCAAGAGCATTAGTACAGATTTAACCGTGTCAGCTCCAAGCAATGAGAATAGTAATGAAATCGTGCTACGTAAAAGGCAAGCGAATGCACATACGTAGTTAATCCACATGTCCTTTGTTCATAGAACTTGGACGTGGCGCCGGGAGTTCATTAGTTGCTACTCATTTATTCCTTTTTCATTGCTTTTCAATAAATATGATATTCGGTAGACCATAGCGTAAAAATATAAGAAAAGGTGAAAAAACGAGTTCCAGAATTTTTGGTAATTCATATCAGATGAATTGTCTTATTAGAATCCTGAGAAGGGTAGGAGGGACTGGGACTTGAACCCCCCCCCCCCCCCC
>JARK01001426.1:651621-662210 GCA_000688135.1 Ancylostoma ceylanicum | reverse complement strand
CCCCCAACAGAAGGCGAAATTGCAGCAGTTGGAATCCATCGAGCCTAATTTCCTGATACATTATGGATTCAGCCTTAGACGTGCAGCTGTGGGAAAAAGCGAAACTTAGTTTATCATGTCAGCGCTTTTTATGTGAGAGGAATTTGACGGTAAATCATCGGGATGAACTTAGCCTCAACAGGCGAACAGCGTTAAGTATTGCAAGGGCATATACGCTTGCATACCATGACAAAGCGAAGCACTGCGCTTTTTCTGTTTTTTTTTTTGCTCAATTGTAGGTGTGCCAGTGTCGGGGGTTTTACTTGGAGAAAGAGGCGCGACCTAGCTCCGCGATTGGTCAATTCACGCCACCGGCCAATCGCAGAGCTCAGCTCCTCCGCTCTTCCCAGGTATAACGCGCCACATCCTACAAGGTTTGTCCTCCAGATGTCTGTAGCATATTATTTCACTAAAAAACGCAGAACAGGTAATCAAGCAAGCAATGATCCTTTTCTACATGCTATCTCTCTTTTGGAAGACGGATAGAATTAATTTCCCTCGAGGACATTCTGCCCTGTTGTTCTAGTATTCATGGTCTCGATCATCAGAACTATCATGTTACAATGGAAGAAAAATCTTTGAAAACATAGGCTGCAGCACATACATGCAGTGGCGGTCCAACATTTAGCACGCCGCCAATTCTCGGCCACGAATTGGTGGAAATTTGAAGTGCGTATCTCAGGCTTGGAATAAGCTTCCAGGGCGATGCTGAAAAGAGGATGAGGTACAACGTTTCTCTTGTGTGCTTAGCTCTGCTGCTCTGGCAGAACGCCTCTGAACGGCATTGCTGCATTCAAAGCTGAAAAAGCAGTGCTTTTGAAAATAATTGCGTTTCTCCTTCACATCACTCCATTGAATTGAGGGAAAGTTTGCTCTTTCTTGATAGAATTGCGCCGTTTGCCATAACAGTACTGATGCGCAAATGTGGGACGAGCAGAGAACATCAAGAGGGCTGAAAAATTGCAGAAAAAAAGATTTATTGTAATTTTAAGAGTTTCTTTTTCATTTCATTGCATTAGGATCGTGAATTTTCTAATGATTTCTGATTCTAAAAGGCACTGATATGTTCATGAAAAAAGTTCGAGGGTTTTCAATATCCCTTTGATTCAATAAAATGGACATTTTGTGCAGATTTAATAGTTTGCAACTGCCCCCTTGAGTAAAGAGAATAAGGTAATAGTGGACGCAGAAGAATATTCACTCATTCATTCATTCATTTGATACGTTTTACGACGTGCTAAAAACCAAGGAAGAAACAGTAAACCATGAACAGCTACTAGGATTAGAAGAGAAAGAGAACTGAAACACAAAATGGACATCGAGAACCGGACCCTTGATTCCACAAATACTCGAAAAAATGCATTTCGTAATATCAATACGTCCTATGATCCACCTTCGGTCGGTGTTAAGCAAGGTATAATACCCATAGGGAGCCAAGTCGTCTCAACAGAGAGATCCGTACGAAAGCAGGAACCACCAACCGCATCAGGCGGCAATGGTGCCCTTTGCGCCACTTGGGGGTTCAGCTGGTCTTGCCGGAACTTCGACACACAGGTATATCAGCTACCCTCGTGGAACCGGCAAGCTGGGTAAGGAGCATGAGGCTTTTCCAGTGAGATTGGCCTCTGGGTAAAGCGAACTGTGAGCCAATCCACCGAGATGCAATGAAGCTCAGTCTATCGTATCCCACCAGGCACCAGCGGATCAAATCGTAGGCTGCCAAAATTGGCAATCCGAATTATCAAGAGCACACAATCTCTTTTATGAATATGTTTATCTCTTTTATGACAGGGTGACAGTTTGCCGCTAGTAGCTTCCGAATCAAGTAAACCAACAGATGGATGAAAAACAATAATATGAATGTGGAGCAGAGATATGCATACTCTTGATTCTCCTTTTTCCGTAGGTAGACATAGCATCCCACGTTGTCAAACCAGAGGATTCATTGTACCAGGACGTTGTCCGTTGAATGCCTGCTCAGCTAGTCCGTGCAATTGATATGCACAGCAGCAATTTCTCCATCAGATAGCGACGTAGGAATCCTCGACGATGATATAATAGGTTCGATGGAAGAAATATACATGCATGTGCACAGCGTGCGAATCAGAAGGATGCCCTTTCCGATACCTTCGCGCAAAAAAAACTTTTCATTGGGTTTTTGTGATTCAACAGCAATAGAGCACTCGTCAATGACCTCGTCGAACTTTTTGCAGTTTTTGATTTGGCATCTATGGAGCTTCGGAGTTTGAGCTATGAAGTATTCGACTACAACTTACAACTAGCACTCCTCCGACGTCGTTCCGTAAAGGACCCATCCCAGATGTTTTGCTAGGATAAGATTACCAACGAAGGAGAAGAGGCTCAACGTTGTACACTAGTATTTTGAGAATGTAGGGCTAGGAAATGACGGAGAATCGAGAAGAGTAAGGATGATAGAAGGAGAATGAGAAACAAAACAAACTGTTGCATATAAACAAACAGTTCCAAGAGGATTATGTGAGCTCCGATAGCTACTGATTGGACTCCTCAAAACAGAAGAAGTTAGGGCAGACCTCAAACACGGTGGATTGATGACATAGCCAAGTTCAAAGGGAGACGAGCTAAAGACGTGATGTCGAACTGGAAAACACTCATGATAGGAAACGTCAAGAAGACTGCTGACAATAAACACAGTGCACCATTTATTGTACCGTTGCGATATAGAGAATGAATAAAGAATAAAGAAAGAGGATTATGTTGCTGTTTTCATCGAGCTTATTTTGCCCTCCCTGTGCAGCCCTGAGCTTGTTGATGAATTGCTTCCTCCTTTGTTAGGGACAAGTTGTCGGCACAAAACTTGCCGGCAACTTGCGAAATGGTCTGCTGTTAGGTCGAACGAGTTTCGGATGCGATCAGACAACTTGTTCAGGGTATTATCGCCATGGAATTTTTTTTCGTTGTCAGATAAAAACCTTACTCCTAGTATTACACAGTTTCCCGGGTTTCTTCCTAATTACCATGACGTTTCACATTTAATGCGGAAAACTCCAGTTTGAATCTAACTGTGAGAAATTCACTTTCAAAAAATTAAGAAACTGAAATGCTATGGGGACGAGGAGAGATTCACGCTCGTTACCGGCTCAATAAGTATGTAGACCTACTGAACAAAAAAAAAAACCGAAACTCCCCACTAGAAATTTAATTTCAGAAATTTAAACACACTAATAACCGACCATAATGATCTTATTGCCGTACTGTATGTAGTCGCGTTGTACATTTCTTTACAGAGAAAAACGGCCCCATAGGAAAAAACGGCCCTAAAAAACGGCCCTATTGTACAGAGAAAAGCGGCCCTATAGGAAGCGCAATATAAGGAAAGAGTTCTCACAGATTTCAACTATAGCCTCGTTCACGAGGCCAGAAGTGTCGAGTGCAGCAGACTGAGCAGCGGGTGAAAATGGCACATTCAACGAAGTGGAAGAATGTTGCGTTTTTCTTTTGCTTTTTTTGATTCGCCTTGGAAAAATTCAGGCATTTTCGGCAGTAGTGTTCAACTTTAGCGATGACGGCAATGATGTCGCTATGGCCGCTCATCAAAAATGTTCAAAAAACCACAGGATGTTGCCGGAGATGACGCATTAGCATCACCAGAAGTGCGCCAGAAATAGCATTTTCCATTTCCCAGAAATGTCAAGCTGAGAGGGCGAGGAATCGCTCGTCCGTCACCAGAAGCTGCATGCTCCAGGGCTGTTCATGTATTAGTACAGACTATAGCACAGACAAAGCGGTAGGTCATGCATGACCTGCAGGGCATTTTAGGCGCAAGGTGGCTATGAAAAGTGGGGAATAAGTGATAACAGAAAGCATGCTCGGGTCGAATTTGAGCAAAATGGAAAGAAACTTACCAACAAAAGATGTGCAAAAGAGGAACTAGCCACAAACGAAGTCTTTTTCTCTTCGAACTTCTCCTCACAGAAAACCTTGGAAAATTCTTGAGAAATTGAAACGACTCGTTGGTTGCTTGGGGCTATGAATAAATGGATGCACATTTCCACCGTTGCCAGGACGAAATTCCTCTGGAGAGTTATAATGCATTCAAAATGCAAATGGTCTACATCCTATAGTACTTAATGCCATAGTGCTCACAGAAGGGATAATGGATATTTAGCTTCCACATACGTACGGTGGAATTACGTCTTCACCAGGGATGGGTTGCAGCGGGCCACAAAACAACAGGCATAATAACATTGAAAAACAAACATGAGATCGTATGACGAGCAATTGATTTTGCAAGTCCAGAAAAAACTGCTGGAATGCCATTTTTCACAGTTCTTAGGCTTTGTACCGTGTGCTTTCCCCTCAACAGAGGTAGAATCGGAAGCTGGAAGACAATAGCAAAAGATTGAAAGTCCTGGGAGTATGTAGGCATTAGAACTCAGCCCAAGAGATAGCAGAGAACTTCTGGGAGATCCGATGAGTGGCTTTTAGGAAATATCAGAGTTGAGGACACCTTGATTTATCAGACAACCTTAGGAATGGCCCGTCACTGGGCAGTGCGGCCTTAGGAAAATGATGGTAAACAGGCTTTGCAGCGGAAATCATTCATCGGTCCAAATTGTGAAGGGAGTTCGTGCTACAGGGTGTGAGCGAATTATTGGAACGTGATTTTTTGAGCCCTACTCAGATAAGATTCAGCAAATTCATGAGTCCTGCTGCTGGTTTGTTGGCATGAGCCAAACCTACCATAGACAATAACTCCTTTCCCGAAGGCACTTTTTCTCTGCTTAAACAGGCTTCAGGAGACCTCCCAGTCAAATTGCTCGTGAGATCTGTCACAGCTCACTTCGTTCCAGGATTTTGGAAGTAGGCCTTAGAAGAGTCCTACCTTTCATGTATGATGAGTGACAACTAAACCTCGATCGCTGCGTGCCCGTCGTGGATTGGACCAGTGAATGATTACCGTGGTCAAAGCAGGCTTTACATCTAATAAGCGAATTTTGCTATTTTTTTCAAGCTGCAGGAAGTGACTGATAATGACTGGTAATCCGCAGTAAGAGCAAAGGTAGTAACTGTTTTGAAAGCGTCGAAAACTCCCAGTTCTGATGATGAAAGGTTGCTTTCGCAAGCTCGTTCATCCCCAGTTTACAAGCCAGAATTCGTTCGAAACTGGTTTCCCTGGTGATTCCACTGCATTTTGTGTCGTAGAGATTGTCTATGTCACTCACTTCATTTACATCCCTATGATTTCCGCTTCAGTTATGTTAATGAGTAAGGTCTACAATACTCAAAAGGTAGTACTAGACTCGTTGGAAGTATCCACCAAATACCTTGAAAGAATCTTCTGAAATTATACCTGCGTGCCTGAGGGGTGAAAACATGCTCTAATCTGAAGGCTTCCCGAAGGCTTTACTGAGCAGAAAAGAAGCCGTTTCGCGAAATAGCTATTGTTTACAGTAGGTATTGCTCCAGTAAACATACCCACAGCATGGCCTTTGAATTCGCTCAACTATCGCTGATTGTAGCTCAAAAAAGCCATGCACCAATGATTCGCGCGCACCCTGTATATCTGGATATGAGGAAGTCTCACCTCTTCTTCACTAATGGCTCAATTCGGTTGTGGGATCTTAGCGCACATTCAGGCTTGCTCAACTCACAAATATCGAGAAAAAGCAGATTCCGAAAAATTGATGCATTTCCAAAACCACAGGAAACAGACCCTTATTCCGGCGCGTGCGACGCGGTTGCGCGGGGTCTTTGTCGGGCCGTAGATGTCCATCGCTGTCTACGCGCGCTGTAGGTTCAGTAAGAGCTATTCATGGGATTCTAATCTAATGATAAGCAAACGCGACCCTCCCTCACTTCAAACTGCGTTATTACAATTCACCACGCCCATAAAGAGTACGCTTTGGTGCATAGCTGTTCTTTCGTTGCTTTTCCTACTAATTCTCTACTTCTTTAGAAATGCGGTGCTCACGGTGAAAAAAAAGCTATTCTGAGTTGCTACTTGTTTTTTTTTTTCAAATCACGCAACGCACCGGTAAAAAAGCAGTCAGTAAAAAGTGCTGCGTTAGGTACCTTATAACTAGTAGTGCAAAACACGCGGGATTTTTCCAGTCGGATTGACATTTCCATACTGTGGCTGCACACCACCACGTTCTAACCTAAACCGTGAGACTCTCACTACATAAATACACCAAGATGGGAAAAAAGCAGGGGAAGAAATGTCAATGGAATCCGGTTTCGTTTACCAACCTTTTAAAAAGCTTAACGGTGAAAGCTCTATAGACCCTGAACTTCTCGATACTGCTCAAAAGTCGACTGCCTATCGAAGAAAAAAATTATGGAAGCTGGGCATCAACGAGATTAGGCACCTGTGCTCGAAAGTCACGCTTTTCCTTGCCCATAAAAATTCTGAGGTGTAGCACACGGTAGTGGTGGGACAGTTTTTTTTTTCAAAAGGCAAAATTGACTTGTAAACTGTTTGCCACAGAGAAGGATTACCAGTTGGCGGCGAGATTTCCAATCGAAAAATGGAAAATTGTCATGTAAAATGTACGAAAAGTGTAAAATTTGGAGAAAATATAGGTACTGGGTTAGGAGGAGTTCGTGCGATTTTCTTAATTCAATATTTCACGGTGATGAGGAGGGAAAGAGCTACAAAACCCACTCAGTGCGATTGATATTGCTTTTGGAAAGTAGTGGATTCTGTCCTCATGAAAAATTGAAAGAACTTATTCCCCAACCCATTAAAATTAGAATATATGCGGGATGGATACTTAGTTTCTTTTTTGTTTTTCTGCGACATTGTCCAATAGATTTTGCTCCCGCTCACTGTCGGTATTGAAGCTTGGTTCGTTTCTATCCAAAATTTTGAATTAAAGACAAAACCATAAATAAAACAGCGGAAAACCTCACACCGCATACGTTTTGACCAGAAGGGTAGTGTTCTGTGAGGCAAGATGGACCCACACTGCACGTACGATGGACGTCGATGGCGGTGGCCTTTCCGCTGCCTCGAAAAACACGCGGCGCGGCCGCGTCGCTCGCAAATGAGATCGTCGCCACGGTGGCGAATCTGGGTTTTCTTGATAGTTCCTCATCGCATTTGATATTGATTGATGAAACAAAACTATCCAACTATCAAGAAAATCCCATAGTTTCTTGCCACGGAGAGGATTCTTGCTCGAGCAGAGCGGTCGCGCGCGTGCATCCCGAGGCCGCGGAAAGGCCACCGCCATTGACGCCAACTGTATATTGCGATCCGCCGAAAATTAGAGAAGAGAAGAGATCGTGGGGATGCGGGCACGAAGATGTTGATCGTTGTCCATAATTATTAATGCAACAGTGAAACGACGACGATTACGATGCGTCGTAATGACAATTCTGGAATGTCTTGCGTTTAGCGCGGAGGATGCACGAGCCGCCGATTTTTGCACAAATACTCCGCTATTGGCGCGTAAAGGGCACACTGTATCAACTGTTTCAAGCCTGCGTCCACGTGATCATTTGAGAAAAGCTCACAAAATTCAATATCCACATGGCTCAGTGTCAGCTGATCTTTTTCCTTCATTGGCTTCTCTCGTAATGGTATCTATGTATACCATTACATTACATGGCAATTGTTCCGATGCCGTAATTTGATTTCTAGGAATTAATCCATCAAAAACCGTGAGAGCATTTGAGAGAAGAACAAATTGAATTTTGAGGGAAAGCTACGTAGCAAAAAAGCAGTGGAAAGATTCCGACATTTCTACTGGCAAAATTATAACGAAAACTGTGGACGCAGGTTTTGGGAGTGAGCCCCTGTGTATATCATGGACACACAGAATGTATATCATTTCCATAACAGACCTCTGAACTGTGTGACAATCGTTAACTCAAACACAATTTTAATGCAAAAATTACAAAAATACAAAAAAAAAGAAGATGTACAGATCTCGAAAATCTCTCTTGGTCAGCTTCAAGAAATATTCATGTTTACTATCCATGATTTCACTATATCAAGGGTTAAGCCCTCGGATTCAGCTACAGTGGCAACCATATATTTAGAACGCTGCCGATTTTAGGCGATCAACTGATGAAAGTATAAAACCTGTATTTCAGGACTCATAGTGATTTCCTTCCTGCCTCAACTTTGTTGCTCTGGGAAATGCCTCAGGATGGAATTGCACCCATTCTACGCATTTAGAGCTTAAAATGCAGTGCTTCTGGGAATTTCCGTTTCTCTGCTAGATCACTTTACTGATTCTGGGTAAAGTGTGATTTTATTCTCGATATAGTTGCGTGTTTTGCTATGGTAGTTTCGATGACCAGTTTCTCACCTAAGGAGAGACCGAAAATTGTCAACTGGAGTAAGAAATGGTGGAAAAAAGATTCCGGTGATTCTAAGGATAAGCCATGCATTTCCAGCCGCGGATTTTTCGCTAATTCGCGTTGCTAACAGGCAACCAGATACTCATAGGAAAATTTCGAGGCTTGCTTTTTGAGCAGGATTCATTGAAATGAAATTTTCGACGAAATTGACGGCTTGTTTCTGTTTTTTGGGTCCAGTCGGTGTGTAGAGTCCGGCAAAATTGTTTGCAGGGAAATGTTGAGAGGAAACATGTTTAATCTGGATCACTATACCTTTTCCTTCCATAGCGAGATACAAAAATTTTACACAGAATTTCGGAAAACCTACGAAACCGAACTTTTATGTTTTAATCCGGTTTGAACCGACTCTGTGCCCGTGGTAAGCCATAGGAAGGAAGCCCCCATAGTGCCTCAACACATACTCGAACCTCATTTTGATTGCTCATTGTAAAGCTGAGTAATGCAAAAAAAATTCTGTCTGCCAAAATCGTGGCTGTGCTAAATAAGTATGTGGCCACCACTGCATGTTAAACATTGCAACCTAAGTGGGCATGAATCAACATAATGCCAGTATTTCGATTTTGTTCTCTAAATTTGGATCGATCGGTGCTTCTACTCAAAAAGGCGAAAGGTCACTGATTAAGAGAACGAGTACCTCTCTAGTTAAGCTATTGAATATTTTTCATCATAAAACGAAGTTCTGTTTATTGCTCATGTAGGCATATGTACTATAATTGGTGTATGTTTCCTGAAATCAATAGAAATCAAACATAGGAGCTATCTAGAGCCGAGTTTGCTTCACAGAAACAGGCTTACTGGATTTGTGGTCACTGGACGTGGAACTCGAGGCAATTTTGTAACTTTTTTTGGCTCAAACTATGTGTCAACACCTAGACAACCAACACGACTAGCGCTGATTTCATCGAGCGCTACAAATTGTATAAGCTATTCCCATGGAAATGGAAAATAACTGAGTACTGAGTATTAGATGGAATTACCTCCCAAAAAACATTAGGAAGGAAACATGTCTGCACAGAGAGGAGCAGCTAGCAGTTTTTGGGACTAGCATGTCATGGAAATAATGCAATACGAATGGATTAAAGCACTAAGAACTCGTCGTTACGGGCTCGCTTAGATGTATCTAGCGTCTACGTTCAGTGTTTTCCAAGCAATTAGACGAGAGGTGCACTAATACGTTAAGAATTAAGAAGGACAACGTACTACCCCACGGACCTCCGTAATCTGATATCGTTGACTTGAATGGCAGCGAGAGGTGCCAGGCAGGAAATGACATGGTTCAGGGACTGGGAGTGGGAATATATGGGATTTCCCACACCTCAGGAATGCGCGCGTCCGGTGCCTATATCCTGTGACATTTCAACAGATTCTTTATTTTTTGTGATTTAGAAATAGATAGCATTCCCAAATTCTGACATACTTTAGAGACAGAGTCTAAGATGTCAGAATAAGGACATGCTTGACAAATGTTTGAAAGAAAACTCCAGTGAGATGTTTGGAATCGCTCGCGATGCCTATGGTGGATCCCAGAAAGATTGGCGATTGCAAATTCAAATTACAACTTTTATAACAGTACAAGAAGCATTCTTGTACAAAAATATCTGTCTGGGGTCAGTACCATATTGTACACAGAGTTGGAGGGTGAAAGAAATTCCGTATAGGTCCACTCTTGAAGGTAATCCATCTACAGTCGGGTCCGTTAGCCACTGCAACCGGGCGGCGGCGGGCGCCGGCCGCCGCCACCCTGCGGCGCCCTGGTATTAATGAGCCGTAGTTCACTAGCTATTAGGAATAAGAGAACAAAAATCTTATTTTTACTCATAATGGACACAATGGAGTAAATCTGTCACGGGTGCAAAGCACTGCGCCTTTCTTTCAACTTTTCCAAATTTTCAAGATTTTTCGTTACTCTGATTTTCGTGGCGGAACATCTCTGCATAGACAATACGCAAAGCCAACGTTCACATCTTCTCGTGTAGCACACTATCTGACAAGTGTAGGGATAGTCGCAATTCTTCCGAAGGTGGACACAGTGGTTAACTTTTTTAACCTGAATTATGAAGCTCATTCATTCAGTGAACGTCAAAAATAATTGAAACTTGCGCTATTCGCCCCATACTCATTTTAAAGGGGTTCTACCGCTGTCATTTATCTTTTCTAAGGCAAATCTTCACGATGGGCTCCTTTGTTTTCAGTTTTCC
>JARK01001426.1:619501-649803 GCA_000688135.1 Ancylostoma ceylanicum | reverse complement strand
TGAGTATGGGGCGAATAGCGCAAGTCTCAATTATTTTTGACGTTCACTGAATGGATGAGCTTCATAATTCAGGTTAAAAAAGTTAACCACTGTGTCCACCTTCGGATGAATTGCGACTATCCCTGCACTTGTCAGATAGTGTGCTACACGAGAAGATGTGAACATTGGCTTTGCGTATTGTCTATGCAGAGATGTTCCGCCACGAAAATCAGAGTAACGAAAAATCTTGAAAATTTGGAAAAAGTTGAAAGAAAGGCGCAGTGCTTTGCACCCGTGACAGATTTACTCCATTGTGTCCATTATGAGTAAAAATAAGATTTTTGTTCTCTTATTCCTAATAGCTAGTGAACTACGGCTCATTAATACCAGGGCGCCGCAGGGTGGCGGCGGCCGGCGCCCGCCGCCGCCCAGTTGCAGTGGCTAACGGACCCGACTGTAAGTGCTCATTTTGGCGGCGTTGATGGCCAGCAACAAGAAGCAATGATAGAGTGACTAGAGATCACTACCAATCGGATAACGATATCCTGCAGAGTAAAGAGTGGTTTACGGATAGATTCGCGGGTGAGTTTTCATATGATAGCAGCGTATCAAAATCACAGTAATATATCCGCTGGAGCGCAATTATCCTACTGGATAAAGAACATTGGATACGAGTGCAGAGTAAGCAGACACCTTCAATAACACTTTAGGATAAATCCTAAGAGTGGATTACCACTGGTCCAGCGCTGTTAAATTTAGCTTTCCAAGTTTTTGTGCCAAAAGGCAGAGAGCAAAATGCCATAGCTATTGTCATTCATAATGTCATCGCTTCATCACATAGTCTCAATAAAAGTGATTTTAGAAATTTTCATCTGAATTTGATTGAGTGATTAGGTTAGGTTTGCTCGGGTTTTACATTCAGCGGCCTTCTGCTGATAATAAAACCGAAGAGACCGAAGTTGGCACTTTAAAGAAGAGGATCCTGCTCGTTTGGTTACGACCTTAACGAAGGTTAAATGTTCCACTTCTAACAATTCCAGTGGAATACGAAATGTTACGAATAGCTCAAGTTCTGCATCAATGAAGCAAGAATAAATATCATGGAGGAGCAGCCATAGTACACTGCTTTTGCAACCAAAGGCCAAAGCAATGCTACGTACTTCGCGCTGGGAATGAGCATGTTTCCCGACTCGAGTCGTGTACTTCCGCGTACATTTTTGGTCTATCGCTTTCCTGTGACTGCATAATTGAGCATATTGGTTCTAGGAAGCACAGCTACCCCCAATAACAGCACTATTGTCCACCACTTACCTAAATTTTCCATGTTTACATATTTCCCCCGTTATTCAAAACAGTCGAATGACAAGTTTCGTACGAACATACTGAGCACAAAAGTGTTCAAAGAAGTAATTCTAGGGGATAAGCAGAGGAAATTCACGGACATGTCAATTTTTATTCCGTAATGGCAGTCCACTCTGAAGTGCCAATAATAACCTATGCAGGCAATACATTCCACTAACACAGGTAGATAGAAGAAGAAGGTATATATTAGAGGGTTAGAAGTTGGGAATGCGCCCTGAAGTTTCGACGCCTTTATGGACGTGTTGTCAAACTTTTGACACCATCTGAAAGAGCAAATCATGGAGAATTTTACCGCTGTGGGTTGGCGAACATTCAATCATTGTATATTTTTCAGAGAGATTTATATGGAGATTGACCAAAATTTCAGAATTTCCTTTCCGTGGTTTTATGAGCGAAGAGAACGTAAAACTGCAGCGGAGCACTACCACAGATCAAATGAAAAATTAAGAAAATTTCTGCTGTATTACTTGGCTAAATCCATACAATAATTGATTACTCGAAAATGGCTCTGAACTTGAGTAACTGAACCGAAATTGTGGCTGCAAATCGATTCCTCGATTGCCCTGTTCTTCAGATCTAGATTCGGGAAACGCACTTGGGACCGCCTAACAGCCCTGACTTTGCGCTATCAGGCGACCACTCGTTTGCCTCGTTTGCTTCACAGGGATGAGAAAAATTCCAAAACTGAGACGAAACCAAAATTTGGATGACCCGCAATTTCAGGTCACGGCGCTGGGGCATCCCACAGGAGAACGCTCACTCTCCGTGTGGGGGATGTCGAAGGTTCAACAATGCTAATTCTGCATTGAACTCGGATTGAGGTGTTGTAACTTTGTTTTTAAAAGAAAATCTGTTCAGTGCAAAAACGCGCATTTCCAACTTAACACCCTAATAGGTAGATACCACTACAAGTAGACCAGTAGCAGTTGCAGACGAACTTCTTCCTTAGGAGATTTTTTTTATTTTTTATTACAAAAGGATGCTGAGGAAGGCAACAGAAATAACAGAAGCATTTTTTAGAAAATATTATAATTACTCAAACGTTTCTCTGCACAACTATCGAAATTCAAAGGCAACACCCACGCAAATTTTCGTCGCTGAGAATTTGATCATTTTGGGAACTAACCGTATCTCCCAACAATTCTACGAAGATAGAAGCACGAAAAACTCAACGGTTTTTAAAATATAATAAGTTGAAAGTGGATCAGCAGGATCTGTGTGGGGTCGTTCGGTCGAGTTGTGGCGGCAGTGGACCGTTGCCGCCAACTGCTTTGGTGGGCAGCTATTTCTTTTCTTGTTATTGTTAAGCTATTTCCTAGAGCTTAGCCATCCTTTTTGTATTTCCTAGTCCAACGAGTTTGCGTCCCCTTAATTTGAAAGGAATCTATTCTTTAAGCCACTTCTGTGCCTGTTCTCGGGTGGTGTCACATTTTAGGTTTTTTCATGGTGTTAGAATTCACTGATGTTTTTGCGACACCTTGATTGGTCAAGCCATTTCTTTGATATCTTGGTTTCTTCCACTAACCTCATGAATGCTGCGAAGAAGCGTCAAAAACCTATTTTGCTGACAAGCCAGCTGGCCAAATAGATCGAGAAAAGATCGACTTTTCTCGATCGGTCCACAACGAACAGATCGCGAAACTCGGCCAACTTGCTAGAACGCGGTGAACTTAGAGGTTCCAGAAAGCAACACTTTCGAGAGTTTTGACGATTTCCAGCTTCGTAACAGTGATCTGCACAAGCGATTACGTCAAAGTGTGCCGAATTCTCCATGTCGAAAATTCCCGTGGGTGCTGCGTTTAACCGATTACTCGGAACCAAATTCTGGCCGACCGTTGTTGTGCAGAAACTGGGCCGTGACGTTCTGATTTTTTCCATTTTTTCCAAATTTTTCATTTTTTTTCAATTTTATTTTTCAAATTCTTGGCCTCTCGCGTAAAAAACATAACCAGCAGGAAAAGATGAATACCGCACCTGTTCCACGATCCACAGAGGTGAGGCGGTGGATGCGACCGCTGTTGTGTCAGTAAACGCACTATTAGAGACCCATCACAGATCAGAAGAGAATCTGTAGATAAGGTGCTAGTTCCCGTGTTATAGAAATGCATTCCTCTTTGCGTTCATTTTGGTGGCCTTGGCATTTATCCAAAGTGCTTCGAGAGTTTTGCGAGCAGACATTTGAGTCTCATAAGACAGGATCGTGACTTTTATCGCAAAATTCTCTCCATTGTGGCAGTTTAGGCGACGGCTCCTCAGTTCATTAGAAAGGCGAAGTTTCGTTTTCTCATCTAAATATTTTCTCATACTATCACCTAGTGGATGTGCTGTTTCGCCGATGTACTCGTCGCAGCACTCCTTGCAGTTTATCAGATAAATTATTCCGCCGCAAATGCAATCCCCCTGTCTCCCCTTTGGACAAACTACACACTCCGGCATCATTTGAGCAAGGTCGTTCCGGATTAGTGCTCGCATGAGGTTGTGCGGGGGTAAGTCCACAACCGCAACCAAACTATTCAGACTCGCTTTCCTCAGACACTATCTGATTGCAGCGCTCACCTCATGGGATATCAATGGAGATAAGAATGGTATTTCATTGAGAGTGTCCTGGTTTCCCATTTGGAATTGCGGAATACGTAGTTTGTTTTGGCAAAGGAACGCCTGTTAAAATGTAACCGTCGTTCCTTTGCCCAAGTGTAGCATGTGCGGTATAGCATGTGGCAATTATTAAGGCCTACAAAAAAAAACATTTAATAATACGTTATGAATAACTTGTGCAGAAATTGGCAAATAACAGCGCGAAAGTAAGTTTCGAGAGGTTGGTTATCCATCTATGCTCGGAAAATTCGTAGAACACAGTGAATGCAATAATAGAGCGTTCGGCGGAGCAATTCTTGCATTCATAGCGTCGTAAGCGTTTGCCCTGCTATTTCGAGCGTTCGGCTAAGTTTGTTATGCGAAAGAGGATATTCGAAACCAACAAGACGTCAGAATATAATATATAATTTTTTGCGTTCTCTTTTCTCATTTTGTTTGCCTATGCTTTTCATATACTTTCGCCTATAGGTGAAATATGGCCTCTACTCGAAATACTCCAAACACAAGAACGAAGAAAAATAACACATTGTTGGAAAAGGCTGCTATTACCACGACTGACCTAAGGAGTGTAGCAAGCAGCTATTGATCTTTCGGAACATGTGGTTGAGACTCTCTCGTAAACGAAAATGATTTGGATTTTCGGAAATTTTTGGAAAATCAGTCTTGTCACGTTCCACTGCAGACATCTTGTATCTATTCGCAATGAGGAGCTGCTTTATAGGCGGAAAAACAACCTGGTAATTGCATGTCTTCAGTGAAACGAGGATTTGCCTAATGGCCTCCATGAAGGGTTGTTCGCATCAGATCAGGTTACCGCAGTTGAAAAACTGAATGCGTTAGACATCTTCGTTCACCTCGTAGCCGAGGGAAAAAGTGCTTGGGAAGTTAGAAGGTGCTCCGACGGCATAAAAAAGCGATTAGAGTTACCATAGTGCGGACAAGGGCACCACGATTAACACTGGGAACAAAAATTAGTGCTGAAGCTATAATATATGTATTACATCTTGTTTTGAACGGTCTTGTCTTACCAACCTTATTTTCTTGTCTGGGATATTGAAAGAATGGGTCCCAGAAGAGGCTGATCGCAACGATGTACATATCTTCTAGCTAGATCAGGGACGCTGCCGTGTATGCCAAGTTGCGTAAGATCAGGTAAGCCGAACATGTGATGCGCCTTAACGACCACCGTTGGACAAGAGCCGTTAGCGAGTGGACTCCGCGGAACGTAAAGCGCACGACAGGAAGACCACCGACCCGATGGTCAGACTTCTTCACGAAGTCCTTCAACGAACGATATGGAGCTCTTCGTGTCTCTCGAACGGGCAGAACGCATTGGATTACCCTGGCATATGAGAGGGACAAGGTTTTTGACTCCTGCGTTCCTGGTGAGCGGTCGGTTTCTTGCTCGCGCTCACCCAACCACACCGAGGAGGAAAAAATCCGGTCCAGAAGGCCGCAGAAGGCCGACTAACGGATTTCGAAACATCAGTCGAAAACGTGAAGTTTGATGTTATAGGCTTCTCCGAGACGAGGATTTCTGGAAAAGGAAGAATTGACCTCGCGAGTGGGTTTTCCCTATATCATAGTGGAAATGATGGAAGGACTAGTCGAGGAGTAGGTTTCTATGTTTCCTCATCGTTATGCGGAAGATGCAGATGTTTCTATCACTCAGAAAGAATAATCGAACTATGCATCAAGCTGAAAGATGGGAGCACATTGCGAGTAATCCAAATTCATACACCCCACTCTGACTTCCAGGATGATGAGTATGAAGCTTTTCTGGACAATCTCGCGGACATCATGGACAGAAGCAGAAAAAGAAAACATCTTGTGGTGCTCGGAGATTTCAACGCAACTCCTGGTCCCCGACAAAGTGAAGAAAATTATATACAGTAGCGGTCGAAATATGATTAGAGCCATTTTGACTAGGGAATCTTTTGTTATAACTCGTCTCTGGATTGAGTTATTCAACCCAAATTTGAGTATGTATTAAAACTCCATGGGCGCTTTCCAGTGGCAGCTTAGCATTGGCACAGGCTCAATTAACGTGGATTATTGAGCTTAAACATCAACTTCCATAACTGCCTGTTATTTCCACCACTATGCTATTGCTGCGCTTCCTTTGCTGCTCAAACGGCAGGACAAAATTAATTGATCGAAATCACCAAAAACTGGGTCTAACTATATCTCAAGCATATGAATAGCAAAACAGTTCATATTTTAATATCAGGATAGTTGCTAGTAGCGGATATCACAGAAATATTCCCAGTCGGGATCAATGCTTCTTAGTCTGAAATTATGAAAAATTCTTCTTCCTCACTTTTATGCGACTTTGACAGGCCCAAATGAATAAATTTAAATGTAAAGTGAAGAACCTTAGAACGCAACTTATATAGCAAATTGCTCGCTTACGATACGATTTAGAAAAATTTCTTCCGGAGCTGAGGTGTCGCGAAGCAGTCGAAAAACCATAATGTTCATAAAACAGTGAATTTGCACTTGGAATGCCGTAGATCTGCTTAGAAGCAGTTTATGCCAGTGTCAAGCGGGGGAAAGAAAGAACACTTAGGCCCTCACCACATCCTCAAATTTTATCAAAATAGCTCAATCCTTAGTTGAGTTATAGTTTAAAATTCTGTCTTCAACAGTGCCTCTGATCATATCATTTTAACCGCTACTGTAGGTATCAATGCTGCAGCTTCACGAAATCGTCGCGGACAATTGCTGGCCGATTTTTGTGAAGAAAGAAGACTTTACCTTGCTAACTCTTTTTTCAAGAAGAAAAAGCAAGATCGATGGACATGGCGAAACGATGCGTTAGGGCTGAAAAAGGAAATAGATTATGCACTAGTACGAAGCCTAAAAGGTGTAACAGACGTGGGAGTCCTCACCAGCGTCAACGTAGGCAGTGATCACCGCATGCTAGGATGCAAGCTTCGCCTGGACCGAATAACACGATCGACGAGAAGACATTGTGGATTTCCAGTCACAGATAAAGATCTACTCTGCTCGACCGCCCGAAGCTTATTGAATGAAAATGTGATGACTGGTGATACGATAAGGGACTACGATACGCTCGTGCACATACTCTGATGTTGAATGGCAATACATTTTACGGGACTTCGTGTTTGGCAAGACAGTTTACGGGAGAAAATTTTGCTTGGCAATACATTTTACGGGAGAATGAGTGAAGAGCCTGTTTGGCGATACAAATGGCAAGACAGTGTGTTTGGCAAGACAGTTTACGGGTGTTTGGCGATACAAAAGGCAAGGTTTGTGTGGCGATACATTTTACGGGTGTTTGGCGATACAATTGGCAAGACAATGTGTTTGGCAAGACAGTTTACGGGTGTTTGGCGATACAAATGGCAAGACAGTGTGTTTGGCAAGACAGTTTACGGGACTTCTTGTTTGGCAATACATTTTACGGGACTTCTTGTTTGGCGATACATTTTACGGGTTAATATGTTCATTTCATTCTTAGCGGGTGATTCAATCATCATCGGTGTCGGCTCGGATGGCGCAGTTGGTAAGGCAGCGGACTCCCATTCTCAGAACCACGGTACGGTTCCCGGTGTTATCAGAATTTTTGCGCATTCAAGCTTGTTTGGCGATACAAAAGGCGAGGTTTGTTTGGCAAGACAGTTTACGGGACTCCCTGATTGGCAAGACAGTTTACGGGGTTTGTTTGGCGATACATTTTACGGGGTTTGTTTGGCGATACATTTTACGGGGTTTGTTTGGCAAGACAGTTTACGGGACTTCGTGTTTGGCAATACATTTGACGGGGTTCGTTTGCCTGGCTAGTTTGCAAGCTCGTCTGCGAGGTTGCCAAACAAACCTCGCCAAATGTATTGCCATTCAACATCAGAGTAATAACAACAGCTACCGGATTGTCAACTAGATACGAACAGCTTCCACCGCGGCTCTCTGAAAGAACTCGGAGTTTGCTTCAGCGGCGGCGGGAACTTCGCCATGGTGAAACAGGAGGAAATACCGTAGATAAGGTAGAATACGTTGAGATCTGCAAACTCGCTCGGAGATCCATCCAGGAAGACCTGCGGCAGCGCCATATCGAAATCCTCTCTCAAGCCATCCACACTGGACACCTCCGATTCGGACGTATGCAACTTTTACGATCGAAACGGCAACTCCCGATACTGAAAGAGCCTACAACTCGTCTCCCCCACAATTCCTCCGAATCNGGGTTAATATGTTCATTTCATTCTTAGCGGGTGATTCAATCATCATCGGTGTCGGCTCGGATGGCGCAGTTGGTAAGGCAGCGGACTCCCATTCTCAGAACCACGGTACGGTTCCCGGTGTTATCAGAATTTTTGCGCATTCAAGCTTGTTTGGCGATACAAAAGGCGAGGTTTGTTTGGCAAGACAGTTTACGGGACTCCCTGATTGGCAAGACAGTTTACGGGGTTTGTTTGGCGATACATTTTACGGGGTTTGTTTGGCAAGACAGTTTACGGGACTTCGTGTTTGGCAATACATTTGACGGGGTTCGTTTGCCTGGCTAGTTTGCAAGCTCGTCTGCGAGGTTGCCAAACAAACCTCGCCAAATGTATTGCCATTCAACATCAGAGTAATAACAACAGCTACCGGATTGTCAACTAGATACGAACAGCTTCCACCGCGGCTCTCTGAAAGAACTCGGAGTTTGCTTCAGCGGCGGCGGGAACTTCGCCATGGTGAAACAGGAGGAAATACCGTAGATAAGGTAGAATACGTTGAGATCTGCAAACTCGCTCGGAGATCCATCCAGGAAGACCTGCGGCAGCGCATTATCGAAATCCTCTCTCGAGCCATCCACAATGGAAGCCTCCGATTCGGACGTATGCAGCCTTTACGATCGAAACGGCAACTCCCGATACTGAAAGAGCCTACAACTCGTCTCCCCCACAATTCCTCCGAATCGGGCCGTGAGAACCTGAATCAAGGAGACCCCATCGCTTAGACTCCTCTCCTGATCCCAAATCCTAACCTCTGCCCAAATCCATCGAACTCCATGAACCTCTCCTCTTCCACTGCCGAATCCGATTCCAAGGCACAGACATTTCGAATTGTGAAAAGCTTCTACAGCAACTTGTATCGATCTTCTTCTGGACCACCCACCGTACCGTTAGGAGAGATTCATCTTCTAGTCCACATGAACGAAGTACAAGCAGCCCTTATAACATGCAAGCCTCGTTCAGCTCCAGGATGTGACCGCATTTCATCACCATCGCTCCGCATCCTCTCAGAAATTGTGGCATCACCAATTGCTTAGTTTTTCAACGACATCATGAGGACGAAGACGGTGCCACCTGGATTTGCTTTTGCTAACACGATCCTACTTTAAAAAAGTGGTGATCCAACTAATGTCACAAATTACAGACCGATATCACTGTTGTCGACTCTGTATAAGGTGCTCACCAAGGTTTTCACACGACGGTTGCGGAACACTATCGAAGAGAAATCAATTCTACTTCCAGAACAAGCCGGTTTTCGCAAAAGCTTCTTGACTATAGATCATATACATACTTTCAATATTATCTCGGAAAAGTGTCATGAATTCAACGTCCAACTATGCGCAGCTTTTATTGACTTCAAGAAGGCATTTGACAGCGTTGAACTTCCAATGTTATGGCGAGCACTAGAATCGTTTGAGGTGGACCCAAATATGATCAACGCCGTGCAGCTTCTCTATGCGAATAGCCGTGCAGCCATCAAAGTAGGGAATCAGATGGTCAACTTCGATCTACAAAGAGGAGTGAGGCAGAGAGACTCTATGTCCCCAGTTCTCTTCACAATAGTACTTCAATATGCTTTGAACTCCATCAACTGGCAAGGTAAAGGTCTGCGGTTAGGGAACAAAATCCTCTCCTACTTGGCGTATGCTGATGACATTGTCCTACTTGCCCAGAATTACGAAGACCTTCAAGGCATGACAGAGATGTTGCACCAGGCTGCCGCTCAAGTGAGGCTCCAAATCAACTTCACGAAGACGAAATGGATGAGGCTGAGTGATGAAATACACACAGAAACGCAAGTACCTATAGCAATAGATGAGAAGGTGATTGAGCGAGCAAACCACTTCGTTTACCTTAGACAGAAGCTATCGTTTCCACGGAATCCTGTTGATGAGATTCGCCATCGAATACAAGCAGCCCGCTCAGCATACTTTAAGTATAGACTGTTTCTGAGACAGCCTCGGGTGGAAATGAGATTGAAGAGGAAACTAATAAACATGTGTATTCTACCCAGTCTTTTATATGGCTGTGAAACATGGGTTTGGACCAAAGAAGCTGCTTTGAGCCTCAGAGCAGCGCAGAGACGTCTGGAAAGAGCTATACTCGGAGTGAGACTTTCGGACAGTATCAGATCCAAGGTTTTGCGGAGAAGAACAGGATTCAAGGATTGGGTTGAAATAGCACTACAAAGAAAGTGGAAATACGCCGCCCGTCTGCCAAGAAGATCACCGCAGAGGGCTCGAGCCGCAACGGACTGGATACCGCACGGAAGAAGATCTGTCGGACCCTCTAGAACAAGATGGTTAGACGACTTCGCTCGATTGCTGGAGTAAGGTCCAAGGATGTGGTTGAAAGATGGACAGATCTGTTCAATTCTGCCGACTCGTCAAGATTCTTCGCACGAAAAACGAGAAACACATTGCTGTGTCTGTGCGATAAAGAATAAATGATTGATTGATTGATTGATTGATTGATTGATTGATTGATTGATGAGAGGGACAAATGGAAGGATTCCTGGCGCCCACTCGGTATACCCGACAATCAACGGGAGTCAAGGTGATCAAGGTGACCTTCTGGCAGAAACATCAGAACAATGTGACTGATGCACTATATTTGGGAAGGCAGTATTGAGAATATATAGTAGGACAACTGAGCCTAGCGGCTTACCCAGAGCTGCACATGGTGTCAAGAAACATTGATGCGAATGAGTTAACATGAAACTAGGAATTATTGACTAACTACCGAGGAACACGAAGAGCACTGTGTCTTTCCATGAATGGCATCTTAAAGAAATTTGACCATCGTGCCTGGTGGTAAGACTCTTATGGTTTTCCTGTCATGGGTCTGAGGTACCATGGAGTCACTTTGCTATTGGTTCTTGTCCAATTGTCGTCGTTAGGATGTAAAACTTGCCCGACCATCCTGATCTTACTTCACTTGACGCAAATGGAAACGCCTTTGATCTTTGCTTGTTGACGTACGATGGAGTTTCTTGTTCCAGCCTTCATCTGCGAAAGGTGAGTTACTCCTAGCATCTCCTCCTCAATGGAGCGCTACTCGACGCTGAACGCATTCACATCCTGTTTGTGTAACGCCTACATTTCCAAAGTGTAGTTTAATACAGGAAGGAGCGTTGTGTCGAAGAAATGAGCGCAAAGCCTAGTATCTTCTGCCTTCTTCACCACGTCTTTACCTCTTCTGTGAGCTTCCCAAGCCGCTCACTTTCTCCTGTCCAGCTCTGGAACGACGCCGCCGTGATGTTGACTTCCTGACTTAGATATGCGTACATAGCTGGGGCATTCGGATACGGTCGTTCGTTCGACTAGAAATGGGGCATCTGGGACGCATTTGTTTTTTTATGAATATAGTCTCAGCTCAATTCAGTTGGAGACCAATGTTTGATTACGCGTCATCGACGTTGGCCAGCATATAGTAGCGGACAAAAGTATTACAGCAAATGGTTTTCTTGCATAACTCCTTCAGGATAGTCCTAGGCAGTTTAAATTTTTATATGAGTTGCAGATGCCCACGCGGAACAGAACAATAAAAAACCTACTCATTACGTGCATTGAGTAGTTGGTGATAAATTTCTCATTCACAGTGGTCGAAATCTATCATTCAGTTGTATTTGCAATGTCTTACAGAATGAGGCCTGTCGTTGAAATCTAAACACAAGTCAGATTCCTTTTTGCAAAATCAAACTATTTATGCTTGAAAATGCGTATCCTCTGACCACTGGTTGAATTCAGCGAAGGTTACTTGACAGCAATTTGGCGAAGGCTCTTTTTGGACGTTTCTGGTACCCCTGCTCAGTCCGTCAGCTTTGTTCAAAAGGCAGTGCTGTTCATCACGGTACTGTTGCTTCAGCACAATGTGCTCAACATAAACACATTCCATAACCTTCCTTAAAACTCCAAATACTTAGGCCAATTGCAGCAAAGTCAGTAGGGCACATCGCGGGAACAAAGTTTCGGATTCTTTTCGTGGTTGAAGAGAAAAATATCCAAGTGACCACATGGAAGGTAAAGATGCTTTCGCATTCACAGAATATTTCTATGTACAAGACTTTCCATTCCTCTTTGAAGTTGACCATCCGGAAGAACCGCAAATGTGGAGTACTCATCACTAGCACAAGCATTTGCGTCTTCTTGCTCCGCATACGAACTTTCACTCTCTAGCTGGGGCCTTCCGTTTTAACAACGAATCATTTAATTCAATTCATCAAACAACAGTTGACTGATCTAGCTTTTCTAGTGCCAGTTACCATACTCGAGTGATGTTCAACTTTGTTCTTTGCATTTCGAGTCGCCCTGCTTCGACAAACGCAAAGCGGCATCAACATGTGCTGCAGTTAGCTTAAATATTTGGGGTTTTCGGAGAAGTTGTGGAATGTGCTGATGTTGAGTACATTTGGCTGAAGCAATGGTACCGTTATGAGCAGCGCTGCTTTTTGAACAGAGCTGACAATTTGAGCAGGGGTGCCAGAAACGTCCATAGAGAGCCTCGGCTAAATTATTGTCAGGTAACCTTCGCTGATGTCAACCAGTATCCAGAGGATACGTATTTTCCAACCTAAACAGTTTGATTTTGCTAGAAGGAATTCGACTTGTGCTTCGATTTTAATGACAGCCCTCATAAGAAACCTCTCCTCAACAAAAGAATGCATGAAATGGGTAGGTTTTTATTGCCTCTGTTCCGCATGAGCATCTGCGACTAATATAGAAATTTGAACTGACTAGGACTATCCTGGAAGAAGTGACGCAAGAAAAACCATTTGTTGCAGTACTTTCGTCCGCTACTGTGAGTCCAGCTTGGCTGATGGTTGGATGGCGTTATAAGGACGTTGTTGTTAGCGGAGCGAAGATGGTTGATTCGCCGGCCATCAGCTTGCACTCCCATGTTATCTCATGCTAGTCTTCGCATGACGTCCTCGAGAATGGCGGCGCTGACTAGTATCGACGACACATTGTCGTCTGCCGAACACCTCTCCAGACGTCGAAGGTGATGTCGTTGAAGAATGACGAAATTCTGGTGAAGTTGCTGTGGAGTTCACGAAATGTCCTGATATAATGAGAAGGTAGCCCTGGTTGCCCAAGGCTTCCAGCACCGCCTCTGTGGTGTCAGAGGCCTTGTTCAAATCGATGATCGTACTGAATCTCTTTTGAAACCTTGCTTGCTTGCGCGGCTGTCCTTCGTCTAACGAGCCTTTTGAGGATCACTAGCGTGGAGAGCTGGTAGACAACGGACACTAGGCAGCTTGTGGACAACGTACAATGGCTAGTTAGAGCGACAGTTGCAGATGTCTTGCAGGTCTTTCATGTTGCACAGCAGCAGAGCACTGTTCTTCTTCCACTGTTTGCGTGAAGGATCGTCTGAGTACTTGCTTCATCACAGGAGATCTTTATCTTGCCGATTTTCCAATTGATAACTATCAATTATCACTCCTATCAATGAGTAATACTGACTTTACGCAACTCCAAGTTTCTTCCTCAAGGTGGGACAATCACCTTTTGAAGCCACTATATAACCATTCAGTTTCCTCTCATGAATATATGCATTAGATACGAGCCTCGGTGCCGTTATTTGCAGGAAGTGAACTGTTTAATGGCTCAGCAGTACGTTTTTGTGGTTTTACGAAAGCACTCTGATAAGACTATCAGTGAGAAGAGATGTGTTTGCTGTTGGGGCTTCTAGCAATCGTTCTTTTTACTCCACAAGTGTTTTCAGCAGGTACATTTGTTACAGCTCGCAAACAATTTTTTTTTAAATTTTGCCTACATACAGAAGAAAGTTGTCTCAAAATTGAAAAAAAGAGAGAAGACTCCTAGATTGCTTTTACTGGAGTGACTTTTGGAACGATGTTATGAAATCGTTAAGGGAAATGTGACACAAGTACACCACCTAGAACTTGGGCTGTTACAAAAGGTATTGGAATACAGAAATGGGCTACGGCCGGCGTTCCGACTACTGGTAAGGAGTTCTGCGTCACGGTGAGTAGTTGTTGATTCTGTCTGAACTTCTTCTTCTTATAAACGTTCTGGATTTTCTTGAGCGACATTGAAAATTTCGATAATTCTTCATCTCAATAAATTCATTGTGCAACGCGCACGATGACCGATGCACTCTCATCACCCAGTACATATGCTCACCTTCTGCAACCCTGAGAACCTCGAGGAGCATATGGGTGATTTAGTTATACGGAATGAAGACGAAAGATTCTATTCTTTTTCACTCTACTCTGCCATGTCGAGGCGTTCCCTCTACCGCAAGCTGCGAAGCGATATTCGATGGATTTTTGTGCTAGACGACTCTGCTACTGTCAACAAACAGGTGCCCATAATTCACAGAAGAGAAGGTGAACTGTCCAGCTCACAATGAATGATTGCTCAACTTCCAATATTATCTCTTTTTCCACCTCCAGTAAAACATTTGACTATTGCAAGAAGTGTACAAGTGCTTCTTTTACACTCTCCGTACTGAAAGTGAATTCCTTAAAGGCAGCACCCGCGTGAATCCTTGCGTTGAAGGTTTCCCCGAATTTCGCGGTTTTTCGGGACGGCAAACTCATAGGCAGGGACGAAACTGCGTGGAAAACGCAAGAAACGCAGAAAACAAAGGTGCTCTTCCCCATTTGTCGAAGGCGCGGACGAGTGCTCCGCTGTAGGGTGTGCGTGCGTCCACAAAACCCTGCGAATGGTGCGAATTGCATGCATCCACTGCGGCAGACCACCCACTGAGGTAGCGTTGAGGTAGCGTGCCGTTGAAAACCCGGCGTGGCCGCGACAGCGATCGTTGTTTCTCTACAGGTAGGTCATCATTCCTTACGTTCTCTTCACATTTGTGATGTGCTCACTCTCTATTTTACGAACTGCACCTCAGCTCCGAGTCGAGGATTTCGGCTGGTGCTGCCTTTATGGGCAAGGTCCGGGCAAAAGAATTCTTCGGGCAAAGTACGTACTATGCAACCATGCAACGGCCATGCAAGAATAGGTCGATGAAAACCGTTTGTTGTGGGAAATTTTCAGGGATTTTTCGATCGTTCCCGTCCGAAGCAATTCGAGTAGTTCATTTAGAGCAGCTTGATTGTGAAGACCATATTCACCTTTCTTTTAGAGAGATGCTCAAGGAATTGTTGAGGTCGACTACCATCTCGATCTTTCGGATTACCGCGACTCTCAAACAACAACTTATACACGCTCTCTTCCGCTATGGGACAACCGTGAGATTCCTTGTTCTTTTCTATGACTTCGAAGCAGCATTTATCAGAGTTTTCGCCTCCGAGCTACATACATCGTCTCCTGTGCGTTCTTTTGCTAGCGAATCATAGACGAGAGTAAAACGTAGATGTCATGGCCACATCACGTCGAATTTTTATCAAGGGTGAAAGACCCGTCAGCGTGTGCGTGGTAGATATTTGCAAAAAAGCGTATGGGAGATTCATGTGGCGGGATCCGAAAACCTCAAAATGTCTTATTCAAAGGGAAGCGCCGCCTACCATCCATGGATTTTTCGTGTGTTTTGTGCTATCTCACCACTACATGTAAGCCATACGTCCCCTAAACGCCCAAGTCCGTGCAAATTCTCAAACGCGAACACTTTCATGGATTAGTATATCGAAGGGATAAGTGAGAGCGTGATGTTGTCAGAAAATCACACAAAATGTTGCTGCAACAACGATGTTGAAAAGAAGCAGAATAACAAAATCTATATAAAATTGGTGATTCACATGTACCTGTGCGAGCTGTTCGCACGCAAGGAAAGCTCCACCATTGTATGCGGATTATGTTCAGCAGAAAATCATTGTGGAGTGGACGACCCGCACATAAAGGTCTGCTTCCCAATCTGTAATCAATTCTGGCAGAAAAAGGTGATGCCTTTTATATTTAGAATCTCTTAACTTCTGCCTCAGATTAGATCTAGCAAAACAGGTAGTCGAGGCAGCACTGTCGTCGGGAGCAGTTGCTCAGGTTGCCAGAACCATTGAGGAGTCCCTGGAACTTGATGGATTTGGAATCACTGTTCTGCAGGTGACTTAATATTTCAATTACGAGATCATATGCTTCGTTGACATAGTGCTTGTTAAGTGATATCTATTCAAGAACATTAGAGAATTCATCAGGTAAAAAATCGATTTCTACCTCACTGAATTCTTACAGGTTGACTACACTAACCCAAAGACGAAGCTGAACGCTACCATCCCCCATGACCTGAAGAGATGGTGCAGTGTGTACGTCGGCGTTGATCCTGACCTCGGATTTCCTTACTTATATGAGATTCAGCTTGGGAAACTGCTCGAGGAGTTTGATTGAAATCTCAGCTTCTTGAACAACCCAAGTCTTTTTGTCGGAATTGTTCTGGAGTAAATTTTTATTACTTCTCTTTTTTACTTAAAGTTAGTTTCCCTATCAAATACCGAGGCAACATCTGTTGACATCCTTTCAAATCACAACCGAGGGGTCACTTTTATTTCCTTAAACGGCGTAAAATAATGAGAATAAAAATGGCGTAATGAAGTATTCTTTCGTAGTTCCGCAACTAAAGAACCTGCACGTTCACTCTTATCAACACGTTTATTGGGCTAAGAGATAAGGTTCGTGCCTTTTTCTGCGTGGATTAAAACTGTTGGCTTCGCAGTCAGCATCGCAAAGGGCAAATCACTTACAGTAGGCGTCAATGGCGGTGACCCGTCTGCGGCCTCGAACAGAACGCGGCGCGACCGCGCCGCTCGAGCGAGAATCCTCTCCGGGACATCAAATTATGGGGTTTCCTTGATAGTGAGTTAGTTTTCTCATTAGTTATCATCAAATGTGATGGAAAACTATCAAGAAAACCCAGATACGCCACTGCGGCGACGATTTTAGTGTGAGCGGCGCGCTCGCGCAGCGTGCTTTTCGAGGCAGCAGACGGGTCACCGCCATCGACACCCACTGTACATAGCCCCTTCAACTGTTCACAAACTGCACAGAATGTGGTGCATGGTGTTTCAGTCTTGTTGCCGGGATAAGAATTTCAGTAAACCATTTCACTCGGTTCTTTGATTTTAGCAAATGATGGTCAAGTATTGAAAAGGCAGACTTGGAACTAAGGCACAAGGATACCTAGAACTACATGACAAAACATACCTCTAGATGTTGTTGATGGTTATGGTTGCACAGACCCGCATAAAGAAATGAAGGCTTCTTCGCCGCTCTTGGCCCTCCTATCTACGTAGTGGAGAGAAGCGGGAGCGCTACAACCGGGATTTGGGCATTTTCACCGAATTTTGCTGTATTAGTTGCAAGAGTTTTTCAACTGTGACTTTACCTGCGTACTCGGCTTCCGGCTCAGCGCTGACTGGTATATTATTTGGATCTCCCATTGCCTGGGAAGCTCCGCCGGTCAAGATGAGCATTCTAAGTTGGAGAGGGTACATATCGCTATGTTAGCTTACATCAAGGTATGAATAGCAAGGTTATCCGTCGAGAACACCACTTGTTGCGCACCTATGATACATTCAGCACTCGGAACAAGTAAAGGGTTTCAAATGGAGGTGTGCATGTGAAGGCGGGACGTCTAACGGGTACAAACACTGATATCTGAGATATTATGAGTTTCAGAAATTTTATCCACTTCTATCATCATGCTGTTTTATATAACTTTTCTTCATGAGTAAGTCGACAGGTCGAGGGAAGACCGATTAATTGACTGCATGGAATTATCTATTAATTCGCTTTGATCACTATTTAATTTTTTTGTTCAATACCACCACTTTTGTCGTTGAATCGCAGACAACACAGGGTGCGGCAAAAGTCTTTGGACAAGCATAAGCGCTCATAAAAACCCACGGAAAAGGAAATTGGGAAAACTAGTGGTTACCTCCCCTTTATGACCTAATTGTGAGCATAAAAATATTTTTTTATTGAGGTTTCCTCCTCTCGTATGTTCATAGCTTTCGAAAAGTCCAGATGAGACGTGGGCTCTGGCGCCCAGGTAGTGGAGGTGCTTCTCCACCCATCACTTCTCCATCTATTTGTGAGGAAACTCCGAACTCCTGCATGATAGCACCAGCCTTCTAGCATGAAACCCAGAAAATTCTCTGGGAAATTTGGAAAATGGGTAACTTCTAAGTTTTGTTCCCCCCCCCCCTCCTTCTTCCTGCTTAGCTCCGGGGCGAAGTCGTTCATCATGTTGACCTCCTGACCTAGATATACGTAGCTGGAGCATGTGGATATGGTCGTTTGGTTTAGCGAGAATGGGTCATTGGTTGAGCGAGAATGGGGCATTCGGGACCCATCCGTTTCTCATGAGCATCGTCTTCGTCAGATTCAGTTGGACACCGATCTTTCCACACGCGTCGTCGAAGTCGGCCATCATACTTTCGTGATAGGTGTTATACTATGAACAATGTCATCAGTGAAGCGAAGGTGGTGTAGTAGCAGGCTGTCAACTCGCACTCCCATGTTGTCCCATTCTAACGTTTGCATGACGTCCTCGAGAGTGGCGGTAAATAGTTTCGGCGACACAGTGTCGCCTTGTCGAACCGCTCTCCTGACGTCGATGGTGATGTCATCTCAAAATGGCGAGATTTTGCACGTGAAGTTGCTGAAGAGCTCATGCCTCAACGGTGTCGAAGGCTTTCGTCAAGTCGATGGACGTGAGACAGAGAGGCATCTTGTACTCTCGTGATACTTCAATGAGTCTGGTGAACGTGTGTATGTGGTCGATCGTATTGAATCCTTTCCGAAACTCTGCTTGCCCGCACGCCTGTCCTTCGTCTAGTGTTCTTTCAATCCTGATGAGGATTACTCGCGTAAAGAGTTTTTAACTACGAACAGTAGGCAGATAGGGCGATAATTGCCGATGTCCTGCGAGTCTCCCTTCTTGTAAAGCAGTATAGTCCTGGTGATCTTCCATCGACTAGGTACCTTTTGAGAGGTACCATTCAACTCCGGATGATTAGCATAAATCCGTTCAAAATCATGAATGCGCGCCACCGTTTCCTTCAGTTAATATGTTCACATAGCAGCAGTGGGTCACACGTTCTCGTGATTGTGAACCGATTCCCCACATCGTATACGTTGAGGATCCACAGCAAGTAAAGTGAATGCTCTGATGTTGAATGACAATACATTTGGCGAGGTTTGTTTGGCAACCTCGCAGACGAGCTTGCAAAATAGCCAGGCAAACGAATCCCGTAAAATGTCTTGCCAAACAAGAAGTCCCGTAAGATGTATCGCCACGCAAACCTTGCCATTTGTATCTCCAAACAAACTTGAACGCGCAAAAAATTTGATAACACCGCGAATTGTACCGTGGTTCTGATATTGCGAGTCCGCTGCCTTACCAACTGCGCCATCCGAGCCGACATCGATAATGATTGAATCACCCGCTAAGAATGAAATGAACATATTAACCCTTAAATGCAACCCCATGCAAACCTTGTCTTTTGTGTTGCCAAACACCCGTAAAATGCATCGCCAACAGATTCTCTTGCCTTTTGTATTGCCAAACAGACTCTTCACTCATTCTCCCGTAAAATGTATTGCCAAGCAAAATTTTATCCCGCGAACTGTCTTGCTAAACACATTCTCTTGAAAAATATATTGCCATTTACCATCAGAGTAGTATGTTCTTATCACAGAGCACCGCAAAACAAGAATAGGAATCGCCTTCTAAAGAGTGGTTCATTTCTAGATTTGTGTTCACGAAGAAGTGTTTTGTTATCTTCTGATGTGATGCCCCACACGAGTTCTCAAAGCAGGTGAGCTCCGCAGTTCGGGTTGGCTGCACTTTTTTGCCTTGACAAAGAATCTTTTCTTGCAGTTACACGGGATGGATTGAATGCACTTTTACGCAAAAAACGAAGTCAAAAGCGCGAGCGTCTTCGTGTACTTCGGCAAGAACTCTCGATGAGGTGGTCTTCATAGAAAAATGTCCTATACTCGTGGTCGCGATCTCTTCATTCTCCCTTCATTGTCGTGGATTTCCCAGGTTGGTGAAGACATGCCTGAGATGCAAGTTTGTGATGGCACGTGTGGTCAAATGTTGCTGGTGTCGCAGATGACCAAGCTGCACTGCGCTCATTTGTTTTGCCAGGACTGCAAGATTGAAGGACAGCGGAGTGAGCGTTTTCCCATCTTATGACAAACATGCGTCGGAGGTTGTCGGCTTAATTAGAACAGGTTAAAATTAAATCAGTCTGACCATCCTGCTAACGCCTGACTTCCAGAACTGTTTAATGACTTGGTTCATTCTCATTAAATGATATCCAGAGTAAAGTAACCTTGACCCCACCAAAGTTCCTTCAAATGCCCGCTCGCATACTAGCCTTGAGTTGTGTGAAGGGCCTTATGCACGTGGTGAAACCGTTATAATCGAGGTTTTCATCGGTATAGTTTGATATTTCAGCTCATGCACAATGCGTTCCTCCAGAAGCCGACACGATCATTCACTTGGCAAACTCTGTACATGTAAAGTTCTCCCTGTCAAGCTTTTTCTTGAGTAACTGCAAATTACCACATCCACGCCACTTCAGCCCGTATCCCAGCGTTGGATAGTAGCGTACCTATACAACATGAGGAAAAATTGCAAACACTCAACTCCGACATTAATGCCAATGTAACCTAGATGCTATTTATAGGCACTTGATAGCGGTGAAAGTACCGTGGACGCCAAAGATGACCATGGTGATGACCGGAGAGTGGTTTTTGAGTACGAATCGCAGCAAGCAGTGCTTTGGATTCAACCAAACATGACCTACGGTAATGAATCATCTGTAGTGTTTGGTGCTTTTATTCCGATGTCAGCAGTAAATTCTACTTATCAGGAGAGCTCATAGACCTTCTAGTGCCGATTTTTTCGATACCAGACGACTACAAAATAACATTCACCTACCTGGCCCATGGATCGGTTACTGTAAGTCTTTGGTAATCATGCGCCAGTGTTGTCACAACTTTCATATATAGATGATTTTACCAGAGTGAAATGAATTGTTTGAGGTTCCCTATTCCAGGGAGTGGTTGAGTCAGTCTCAACACCGATCGAAACGAGACTTGCCACCGTTCGTTTTCCCACGTCAGAAGTTGTGCTGGTCACAGCGACACCCTAAATGAAGAAACTCATATGCTGGAAATTGATGACATTTATTTTTTTTTTAAAAATCGAGGAACTAATTGAATAAACACGCTCGTATTTTCATAACGAGAATGGTTCATGTGACTTTTTTTTTGCATTCCACGATGTGTTTGGAACAATAACGCGGAACTGCTTGCCAGTAGGCGTTCTTTTACCGCGGATAGAAACGTAGGTCCTCGAGAGCGATTAATGAAATCTACTGAAAGTGAAGTGATAAATGGAAGCACTTCTTACACTACAGAATATATGTATGTATGCAAGTATAAAGTGGTCGAAAGTACATATTTGTGGATAGATACATTTCTGTACCAGTCCTTGGTCTGAAGCGTTCGCTTACGGCCACACTATGTTGAAAGCACGCCATCCCGTCCGACCTGGCAAGCAGCGTTGGGCCTGGTCAGTACTTGGATCAGAGACGGCATGGACATCCCAGGTGTCGCAAGCTCTTGCACTTGCTCTTTTAAGTTGCATACAGAGTGTTGTGGAAAAAGCACGACTGATGAAATTGAGTGGTAAATAGTGAATTTATAAAAGTCTTTCGGAAGTTTTCGTAGAATGCGAAAATTCGCAGCAAACTAAAATTGTGTGCCAAAAAGCTAGTATTATGCTGTTCAGGGCACTGTATCGATACATTTAAGTTATGCATACTGCAACAAGTGGTTGTTCGGTAGTGCATCATGAGAAATGGTGCAAAACTTCCTTCAGGGTAGCGCCAAGGAGATAAGCCGTCTGGACAACTTTGCCTGGCTGCCCTGCCTTCAACTTGGATGTATTGTCTGAACTCTCACACAGTGAAACACGTTCACACGCAAAATCTTTAAAACTTAGAGAAATCGAGGGGAATGAATTCTTATATTGAAAACTGATATGGCTTAGTGTCATTCTGATGGACATCAGCTTTCCGGAAAACTTTGCGTGGTTGCCTTCCTATCATTCACATTTGTTGAGCTAGGTCAATATTAACCATAATCCGACCACTGGGTAATAACTTGAGTAGTTCAATGAGTTCTCTGAAATGAAGCGCCTTCGAACCATCCTTTTCCCTGCATGGGCATTATGGATTATCAAAGTTCGAGATTTTCCTTTTTTTTCAGTGTTTGTAGCCGCCACAGGAAGCGTATAGCGGTGTCCCAAGTTGGGTTCCGTGATACCAATGTAACGAAAGATGGTCAGAGTGATTGCTCATCCTGTGGACTAGGTAATTTTAAAGGACGCACAAGTCCGAATCCTACTTCTAGAAATTCACCATTCAAGCGCTAAAATGCTCTTGGTGTTAGGTGATGTGTTCCTGGGTTTGCTGTAACTTCATCACCGCCGTGTTCGGTTCCTCTTCGATGCATCTGGACTATGGCCACTCTCCTCGTTCGTTTATATACCCGTGCTAGCCGTTATTGACGGGCAGCCAGGCGAAGTTGTCCAAACGGCATTCGTCAGCGCAAGCAGTTCAGATTTTCATAAGAGCAGTAGATACTCATGTGGAAGAGAAGAAAGTTGGAACCTCACCACTCCACAAATAGTTCTTCAAAAAAAATTATTTACAGAGGTCAAAATCTGTCATTTGCAACCATCCACAATATCTCACAGAATGTGGCAATCGTCGTTGCATCACCACGACTTGGGTTCTTTGCAACATATTTATGTAGCTCATATCCATCAGGAAAGGTATGTGCGCCGACTGGTATTCTCCATCTTATTTGAGGTCAGTTTAGCCGGGGCCGTCTGAGGATTTCTCTGCCTTCTAGTCCACTCTGTCAGCTGTTTCAAGCATTATCCTAGAAGAAGTGTTACACGAACAATCACTTGTTGCAATACTTTTGACCGCCACTGTACGTGTGTGTAGCACAGTCCAGTAAACATAGCTAGGGGAACATAATTTAGGAACAATACATATGTGGATTCTAATCCAAAGAATTGTTGAGTACAACGTGTTGCGACGGCTGGAGGGAAGGATACCAGATGTCAGCGGAATTTCAAAATGGGGTACTCCTCGTAGTGTGAAGCTGACCATGTTGATATCCACTATGAGCCGTATGCATACCTCCTCCCAACTGCTCCCGAGTTGGGGGTGGGAGCCTCCCAACCTAACTCCCCGTATGCATATCATGTTTGGAGCTGGGAGTGGGAGGCTCCCAACATCTCCCGACATATCCGAAACTCTCCCTCACTTCTTAGTAGGGGAGAAGAAGAGAAGTTGGGAGCGCGATTTCGATGAAGTAGTTAAGCGGATTTTCGCACATATTCATGCACCATTGAATGACTACTTCATTTGACTGCAGAAGTAGAACACTACAAACTCCTGCAAAAGCCATTAAATGCATTGAAATGCAAGTATCCGAAACCCATAATTCCCTCTGCCTGTGAAAATTTTCAGCACCAATTTTTTCCTTGCTTTCGAGTGTTAGTGGTGCTACCTGTTTTATTCTTTCTTTGTAGTTGTTTCAAAGTGAGAATCGCATTACAAACACTTTTATAGAATTGATTAGAAGCGAAACCAAAAGCGACAAACTACACTAAATGCGTGCGGGCGCCTACATATGATGAATGATAGACCAAATCTCGGTACGGATAAAACGTAATCGCGAATCAGACGCACGCACTTGCGACTCTGCGGCGACCACATTGCATTTTTATTCAGAATGCACAAGTGGCGTTTAGCGGGTCTCCATGAAAAATCCTCCGCAGATGCATGCATGAATCGGAAAGATGCGGTAGATGCAGACACATCATCAATACGAGTTTGCATAAATGAAGCTTCTACAAACGAAGAAAATTGTCTTCAAAGCTGCAGACGTAGTCTCAGGGACTTCCGAAAAAACAAAGCCATCTAAGGCACCTTGCTAGTGTTCTGACAGTATTAGTAACATAAACAGCAGGTTATTATCTCTTATGGAAAGTTACCACATTGTCCATTATTTGAAAAAAAAAGTTTGTGGGCACTATACGGCCAGTTCTGCCCCAAAGTCTTAAAATAAAGATTTTTGCCCAAACTTTGCCTAGGAGGGTTTTCTGGTGAGTTGAACAGAGATACCGTATCCATTTTGTACCGCAACCCCATGCTTATTAGCATACGGTAGGTATACGGTGTAAAATTTGGAGAAAATTCCAATTTCAGGGGGAGAGGGTGCCATGCAAAATAACGCTTATAATCATGATCAGCGCCTAAAACAGCCCCTCTACTCAAAATCTGAGAGGATTCTATGAGATACCGTATCCACAGTACACCTACCGTGACCCTACAAAAATGGGGTTACGGTACAAAATGGATACGATATTCATGCTCAGCACCTCGGAAAACCCCCTTAGGCGAAGTTTGAGCGGAAAAATTTCTTTGAAATCTTGGAGCAGAACTAGCCGAATAGTGCACGTCTGTGCAATTTCGCGTCGGGAGCTCCCAACATGCTCCCAACAGATGTGCATCGCGGGAGCTCCCAACTTCTCCCGGCTGGGGGATGCTCCCAGTTGGGAGAAGTTGGGAGCAGAGTAAAGCACGGGTGCGATATTCCAAACCACCCGCACGTATTAGGAGGAGGGAAACAGAAAAGCAAAGTGGGGCACGTAAGGGCCCGTGGCGAATCCCCGGCTATAAATTACTACTACTGTTATTTGTGTGAAATTTTGAGGGTCATTTTACACTTTTTTAACCATCTAAAACATCCAGAAACGTCTTGCAAGAGTTTGGAGTCGAACTCGGCAACCACCACTAAGCATCAAAGCTTCACCCTGACTGAGTGCCCTTCTGGGCTGGGATTCATGAAGCGTTAACTACACAAACCAACGCGGTTTAGGGTCATTGGTTAGCGTAAAGACTGCACAATGCTAGGAGACGCAGAATGCAGAAGTTGGTTTGCTGGCCTGGTTTTGCTTGGTTATGCGTTCGTGAACCCTAGCCCTGCATGATTTGTGAATACACGATGTCTTTCACTTCCTGCTTCATTGTGAGCCTTTGCATTGATCTCATTGGTTCGGTGAAATCATAACGGTAGAGATTTAGACGAGTTATACCCTTACAATACAGCCGCGGCGCACACTCAAGCCTTGGTCCTCGCCTCTACCAAGGATTTTATAGAGTGTAGCACCAGAGCGCATGATGGCGCCTTAAATCTCACCGCTTGAACCAGCTAAACACCTTAGAGATCTAATTCGCGCTCCTGTGCGACTCCGCGCTCCATTGCGCACAAGATTACTGTAGCTTCCACCACATGAGGGGTGCGGGGAAGGTGCGTGTATCGCATCCGTATCGCACCTGCCCTGTGGTGAATGCTACAGTATTCAGGAGTGGTAGAGAGATACTCTTAAGACGCCGGAGAGGGAGCAGAGAGCGAGAACACGAATGTTTGTGTGAAATCATGTTATAACATGTCCAAGATTGTCCAAACAGGTTTAGTTTTCTAGCTGTCTGACCCCTCTTCTTTATCATATGGTTAGCACGTTCAACATGTTCAAACTTGTTGGGCACGTTTCCTTGACGTTGACAGGTTTGGCTGCAATGATTTAGAATTCTTACTACAAAAGCGATTAAATCTTTAGCATGCACACTGCCTTCAAATACACTACACGTGGTCTTTGTGGAGTTCCTTCTATCATAAAGACCCACTGCTTTCTATCTTATCGAGAAAAAAAAACACCCAAAAAGTGTGACGACAGCTTGCAAGTAAGTAGAGAGCGATTTAATTCGAGGCGCCACGAAATACTCGTTTGTAAACGGGGCTCACACCCAGGTGACAGCAGAAGGGGGGTACGTATTTGGGAACGCCAGGTCGCACCCCGTGCTTTACCCTAGTTGGGAGAGCACTCCCAACTGGGAGAAGGTATGCATATGGCTCTATGTTTTCTGTTTGCGCTTAATGCCACTGCAGAAACTGTTACGACGTTGTATGTGCACTATAAACGCGCAGTTTCTACTTTCATCCACCGAAACTGTAAGAAAATGAAGTAGCCGTGCGAAATGGTTGCAGAATTTGTTATCAGCAGTCCAAATAACCCTATGTGCACAATTTCACGAAAGCAAAAATTCATCTACATCCGTTTTGCCGAATTCGAATCATTCATAAGGGTCTCATGGATCGCATATATCTGGTGAGTTGTGGTATAGTGGTAGGTGTCTCGCTCTTCAGGAAACACTCTCAGATCCCTGTCCCTGTCGCGGGTTAGGTTTTTGCATTCCCTTTCTACGTGTTGTCTTCCCCTTAGAATCTACCCTAAGTTATTTTATACCGCTTTTCACTTGCAATTCTATGATCTGAAAGTGCGAGAGCTTTTCGAAAGATTCCCATTACCTCGTCTTTGTTAGCAGTGAAACTGCTAACGGTAGATGTATCGTGCATACATGGCCCAAACTTTCAAGGATTTTTTTAACGCTGAAACTCTCCATAGTAGGGTTATCTGAGGTGCTGAACACGAATATCGTACCCACTTTGAACCGCAACCCCATTTTTCTAGGGTAACGGTAGAAACACTGGCAAATTGGAAGAAATTGTCCATTTCGGTATTCGAGTGGTAGTGCCACTTAAGCCTATGTTGACATTCGTGATCAGCTCTTAAAATAACCCTTCTCTGCAAAATTTGGAAGGACGCTGCGAGGTGCCTAAACTTACCTATCCCACATACGTGGAACTTCCTTGATACAACCTGTACGAGTACTTCTATCTTTGGCAAACTGGCGTAAATGGGTATTTCTTCGGTGAAATTTTGCACATAGGGTCATTTGGACTGCTGATCACAGATTCTGCATCCATTTTGCATGGTAACATTGTTTTCGTTTACTTACGGTAGATGGTTATAGAAAACCCATGTATGTACGTATACACTGCACATGCAAGGTCATAACTTTTCCTGCAATGGCATTGAGCGCAAATGGAGAATATATTACGAATCAGTACTCCCAACTTCACATTACTATGCATACTTCATTTTGAAACGCCACGTATCCTTCCCTGTACTGTGAATGCACATATGCATATATGTTACGCGGATGTAACAAATTATGAACCTTTATCCCATACAGCTACTCTCGACATATAAATTTTGGTCATACACGCGAACGACACTGCCCAAACTCGAAATCGCAATCATTTACGGGCAGACTCAACACCTCTCAAACAAGTTGAAGGGCGGTACGTATTTGGCCCAGACAACTTACAAACAAGCTTTCAGGCAGTAAAACACTTGTAATCTAGATTGACGTCTTCGAACCAGTTGTCGGGAAAAATGAAAAATCAGATGTCGGTAAGCTTTTATTTTCCGAAAATTTACAACCGGAAGAAACAAAGGCGGCTATTTCACTAGGTCTCTCTAGAAGGAAGCAAGCCATCACAACCTTCTTAGACATTGCATAGATTAAGGCGTGTCACCCACGTTCCAGTCTGTAAAATGGGGGAGTTCGGATGCCAATTAACTGCTGTGTTGTTGCCAATCGGTTGCTATTCGGTTGCTTTTCGGTTGCTGAACGGTCGAAATAAGCAACCGAAAAAAGAAATGAACGTCAGAGAAGCATCGGCCTCACGGCAAATGAATGGCACGTGGCACACACGGTTCATTGTACGACATATGGGTTAGAACAAGGTGACATGCCGCTCCAATCCTTTGAATGTCTGAGATTGTAGTGATCATCATCAGTAAAATCAACTACGATCCACTTCCCTACTACTTCATCCTCCCTATTCCGCTTGTTGTTTCCTTTTTTTTCTTCAGCTGCAACCACGTGGTTCCGCATTCTGTTCCTAATTGAGAATTTTTCATCTCGAGTACGAGGTGTTCTTGGAATATTTTCGCATGCTCAAACAAATGAACAAGTAAATAAATGTCACCTGGTATCAAACTCAGTTCGAATACGGAGCGTACTTATTGCAACATCATCTGATTAATCTTCTGCAAATACTGTAACAATTCTGCAAATTCTGAGCGCTGAAAATTACACACATCACCTCACTTTGCGCTTTTCGCAGGCGACTATGAACTCGGTTTTCGACAGCTTCAAGATTGGATAGGTGCCTTTGTGCCTGGGACACCAAAACGCTAGCGTCCTCCAAACTTAAATATTTATAGTATTAGGTTGTTGCGAAATCGATGTCGGATTTTTGAACCACGAACTTTGGAGTGATGTTTTGGAAAAAGAAAAAAAAATTTGGAAAAAAAAGCTGCTTCCACCATATTTTGTACCTTTTCTAAAGCCCATTTCTTTCTCTTTCTGCATATTCATTTTTGTTCAGATCTGCCCACTTTTGTTGTGGTTTTCGGGCTTGGATCAAAATGTACTCGTCCGCTAAAATTCGTCCCAAACTGTTTCGTGGACTCGAACTCCATAGCAAGAGATTGGCTTGGACATGAAATGTTACCAACCTATGCAGAAGAGAATGCTCAACAAAGTGGTAGCCCACTGTTGGCCCAAGTCACTTGGTATTGGAGACACGTGCCTCAGAGTTATGGACTAAAATTCGATGACGTCAACGCCGTTTTGAAAGCACTGTTGCAAGCTATCACCAGGAGACCTGTTCAATATCTCGAAGGTGACCTTGAGGTTCATTATTCCATTATTTCTGGGGCCATCGGAGAAACGAGCATGAAGGAAAAACTGAAGAAGTGGATCCAGTTCGATTATCCTTCAGTATTTCACAGTGGCTCAAGACCACACTTTTCACTCCAGACGCTCTGGAAGTAGATGCAGCCGCTGATCAAGACTCCCCCTTATAAGCCTCACTCAGGGGACCGTTCCCCTACAGATGACCACAAATACAAGCGGAGGGACCCACCCCTCAGAGAAAGAATAAGCCGCAAAAATACGCTAGCTCAAAACGATCTCACCGCTTTTCTTGCGTCCGAAGAGCTTGGCTTCAGCCCTAGTGGAACGAAAGCTCAGCTTGAAAAATGGCGAAGATGTGCTGATTCAAATGAGTACTAAAGCGACAGAAAAGGTTCATTTTTTGCCGAGTTACGACAATTCAAAGTCCAACTGTTAAAATCCAACATCGATTTTGCAACAACCTAATAGATTCCACCCACAAAAACTATGTACGTATTCTTTGCAGTATTTGGCTGCTACCATATCGAGAACGCAGTTCTTACAGCATTTGGTCAACTAGTTATGAGCCTAGGAGTTAATGCTGCAACTCTGATATATTTCACAATTTTATTTTTGCACTTGAAAAATTCATGACAATAAATTATGATGAGTGACATGCATGATAAAAAAAACCAACACAAATGTACAACATTCAACTGAGATCCACTTATTTTCCTCGTCCTGGACATCCTCGGCCGTTGCAAGTTAGGAAAATTCCATTTCTTCGTGTACCAATGTACGTGTTTCCGTACTGATCAACTCCAACCCCGCGGAATAACGGGAAGAGGCCAAAGGAGGGATGGCGGTTGTAGTTTGGGTAGTAGCTGTTAGAATAGTAGCTAGGATATTGACTATATCCGTAAGGGCTCCTCGAGTAGTATGATGGGTATGAATAGGATGAGTAAGATGATGAATAGGATGGATATGAGTACTGGTACGACTGATAGGGGTAGGAGCCGTATTGCGCCAGTGCTGGGAGGAAAAATGCGCAGACAGCGAGCAGAATCGTTTGCAGATGCATTTCTGATATCACGGTGAAGAGCTGATTGTAGTAAGAGCAGGACAGTAACTGCCTATATAGTCAGCGAATCAGGAAGTAGTATTCACGTAGAAAATTTAGTGATATCGCATGCGCTTAATTGGTCATGCAACGCCTTCGACTGTCCGCATATCCGCGTCATGTGTTCACGCCTATTTCCACTACATTCGGGTTCATGATGATCACTTTCTATCCGTTTCTTGCGCAATGCGTACACACAGCAATCATGGCTCTTCAAATTGCCGAAAATGGTGTTTGACAAGAGAGAAGAAGGTCGCAAAGTAGGTTATGCTAGCTGGAAGGAGGGCAAAGAATTCGTGGCCGCCTAATGAGCTGGGGAAGGAAAGTGCAATGTGTTCCCAAAAAAAAATCGCAACGAGAACTGTAAAAACTATTGGGGAGAGGGGGGGGGGGG
>JARK01001426.1:599233-611263 GCA_000688135.1 Ancylostoma ceylanicum | reverse complement strand
GGGGGGGGGGGGGGGGGGGAGGTTCTCTCTTGGGAGCCGGAATTAAATGCGGTGCCCCACGCACCGTAGTCCAACCTCCAGGTCTCTTTCGACTCTACCCTTTTCCGGTTCCCCGAAAATCAACTGTGAGGAAAGAGCTTATGGAATAACGTCGAACTTGCATAAGTCGAGTCATTCGGGACGCGGCTTGGGAAAGAGGTATCCAGGCGCTGCTAGGATGACGAAAAAAGATCACTGAGAGTTGTGATGATTGCACTGTGAACTACGTGTTGATGACTGAAGTAAAAGTTCTAAAATGAAAAATCAAACTGTTCCCAATAGAATAGTTTCCGGAAGACCCAGTACGTCATACTGGATTAGTGTACTTGAAGGATGCACCTACGTAGTATACGTTGCCGTTGAGCTTTACGGCACATAGTGGGTTTTACGAAAAATAAGCAGTGTGGGCAGTTTGTTTGACTTTCATTCTAGAACTTTTCATTTCAGTCATCAGTATTATGAAAGCCGACCACTCTGAAGCAAAAGTCCCAGCTATTCAACTGCGTTTTGTATTTAGTGCATTTGTTCCTACACCAAATTTCTAGGCGTTGGTATGAGGGAAGACGTCTTTTTCAAGCAAGGATGCCTAAAGCAGTGTTTCGGCCCCACGAAACTTGGAATGTGTCGCCTCGCCATCTTGAGGACTTGTAGATAATACCCGGTATTTATATCCTCCAAAATATGAGTCTCCCAAATAAAAACAATAATAGCGTAAAAAGAAAACGACCAACCGCTATCTGATGAAGTTGGATATCCATTCAAACTGCTGCCATTGCTCGGAGGAGACACCTGTGCAGGTTGTGATGGTTCCTGACGTTGAGGCTGGTATGTAGGCACATACTATAAGAAGATAAGTGTGGTCATAAGAAGATAGTTCAAGCTATCAGAACTAAATTATAAAACTAGGCCTCCTTCACGATAAATTAGTTGCTCTTACACAAGTTAACTGCCTAAAAGGCTGCTAAGCGTTCTGGATTATTTTGGACAAAACGAGCGAAACTCGTTCAGTTATACACTTCAAGCATATCAGTGCATTGAACAAAAACAAAAGCGAAATTTTGCAGTGCTGTGAAAACGATACCAAACCCACAAAAAGTGCAAATTGAAAAGCACTACCGAAAAGCTCGCAAGAACTGAACCAAATGCAATACCTCCCCACCACCAAACATAAGAAAAAACCGAGAGTCACATACATGCGGTGCTGGTTCTGCTACGTCGACGGCGCTTTCGTTCGATGACTTCGACGAGCTGGAGCCTGTCTCCTTGCGGTCCACCAGGTCCGCTGGCGGTCTCGCCTCAAGGTCTTCCGAAGGTAGTTCGTAAGTTTTTTCCAGTACATCAAGGTCTTCCGGCTCAGCTGGTTCGGCGGTCACGTCTGTTGTGGCGATGTGGCGTATTACTGAGAACACTTGATCCATAAGATCAGGCTCTTCCGCAGACGGTTCGTTCACTGCTGCTGGTTCAGGAGGATTCTCGTCCGTCACAGACACATGCGCTTCACTCTCCTTATGACTGTACTCAACTTCATGCACTTCTTCTACTTCAATATGGTCGGTATCCTCAGGAGACTAGAAAAAACATAATAACCATCGCAACCAAGTACATTCAGAAGCATTTTCAACACTTTGAACAAGGAACGAGGACTTTGGAAGACAAAGACACAGACTCGACTTTCAAAAGCGTTTGAAAATGGACGCAAGACCCTTGTACCAACAAATACCAAGCACAACCTCCCAAAAACGTTGCACAATCAAACAACAGCTTTTTATTAGAAATAGGATTAGCCAGTGCTCAACGGACCCATTCAAAAACAAACCTGTGGTGGTGCTTTGTATCGAAGCTGTGGAAATTCTTCTTCATCGCTAATGTGTATGCTCTGAAACACATCTTGAACAAAGGGAAAGAAACAAAAGGGTGACTGATCCATAAAAAGTCATACAACCACTGCACAACATCATAATCGGTGGCTTTGGAGGACATTTGTGGGAAAGCTACAAGAATCTCCCGGAAATGGCTCCGTCTCATTGCATGGAGGAGTCGTTCCGGTTACGCGTCAACACGACTTCAAGGACACTAACAAGGACAGAGCTAATCACAGGTGATTTGAAGCATTAGAGAAGCAAAAGTGTGCAAAATTGTCAGAAGAAAGTTCTACAATAATGACAGGCAAATGTAAGATTTCCTCAGGCCAGTGGGTTCGAACAATCGGAACACACATGGAAAAAGTACGGGTTCGACGTCAGAGGAAAGAAAAAAAAAACGAGAAACGACTTTTGCTCAAGAAATGACCTGTGAAAAAAGCCTGATGAATTTGCCGAAAATTTTTGGGTCATGATCAACTGCTTCTCATTGGAATGAAAAACGTAAACGGATAGGATGGTGAAAGAGCGAGCGAAATGAAAAGAAAGAAAAGCGAGAAATCAACTAAGAAAAAGTGAAAGTGAAAGGAAAAGCATGAACAAAAAGGAACAAGTAAAGAACCCGAGCATTTCCGAGCCAAAACATTTGCACATAATTGTGTACTACGCCTACTATTTCCATAATGAAGAGATATTCATGTGGATTTTTGCGAGACCTCAAAAAATCCAGGTGAAAGAAGGAGAAAACGGATGTCTTGACGTCTGCACTGATGAACAAAAGTCGTTTTCGTTTTCTTAAGTAAAAAAAAAACAAAAACAACAAACGCACATGGGGACTAATTTGGTTGTGTGTCGATGATGTCTCCTCTTCAACGTAGTCAAATGAGTACTCTGCGCCGTTATCTTTGTACCATCTATCCACCTCTTCAGATGCCACCAGCAATGTGGTTCGTAGAGGTGAACGCTTGATTTGTGCAACGACTTCCTGGAAAAAATTTTCTAGGACCCGCTCCATAAAATACTAGAGGAACACTAAAACATAGATTCTATTTTTGAAAATTCTGGATTCGTTAGGAATATAGGACGAAATATGGGGAAATGCGATTGAAGATAATGCTCAGTAAATAAATGAGTGTAAACGAAAACAGGATCGAAAGAGAGGTCTAACTGGAATTGAGAAATTGTGATTGGATGATACAACAAGCTGTAGGTCCGTCGAAAAAGGATGCTGGATCACTAACACCTTACCTTATGAGGCGTGTTCGGATAAACTAGAACACCATTCACTCCAACTATACGCTGGCCCATCCGAAGACCAGCACGGTCTCCAATTCCACCTTGGTCAACTGTACCAATGAAATGGCCACGGCCTTTCTCAGCGTGAAGGTTGAAGCCGAATTCTTCAGACTGCGACGACTTCTCCTACAGAAAAATTCATTTTCCAAGCAACCTTCAAAATTCCTCCCAAACATGGGGTGGTTTGAAGAAGCAGCAAGCTCACTAGTTTGCAGAGACGTGCTCTTGGCTTATTCATGGCTGGCTCTTCGTGTGGTGGTGGTGGAGCAACGAACACGGGATCGGCTGTCTGGAAAACCAACACATAAGAGGAAAACATCACTCTTCTACTGATTCATCAAATGTCGAGAAGTTTTTCAGAAGTTTTCGTTCAAAGAAAATATAATTTTCAGTCTCTCTTAGATATAGGGAACAAATATGCGTAATTCTCCATTTCTTATATCCTGTACTGCACAAAAATCTTGCTGGATCTGCTTTCCCTAGCTATAAACACAGTTCAGCAATAGTTTTCTTCCCGAGAAAGGAAACAGAACAGTCCGATATCATGGATGGAACGCATGAAATTGATAGGCCAAGGAAGTATGCTTGGAATGCCGGGCGCTGTTCCTGAACCCTTATGGAGAACAGCACAGGCTATGTTCAGGAAAGTTCTTAAGGTGAAGTCTGCCCAGTGAGATCCATACTTCCAAATATACTGTGTAGACTTCTTCCGTTCCCACGGCAACCAACCTGGATTCTGTCGAATTCTAGCAAGACTAGGTTAATTTTAAAAAAAGTTTAAAAGCTTATTTCCACCAAATTCTGGAAGAAAAAGTCCTGAAGGCCAAATCACCACGTTGAACAACCCGGAATCCAGACTTTCAATCTGGCAATGAAAACCCAGTAGAATATCATTGAGAAACTCAATAACAACCTCCCTTTTATTTCCTGCTATCCACAATCAATCAATCCCCTCTCTGATGCAGCAGTATTATACCAAAGAGCCGATGATTATTCACCGCAGCAGCCGCGTCATCACGTACGCAAACCATTGGTACTAACTATTCAAATAATCAGACCATTGCATGCGGCAAGGACAAACAATGATCAGCGCTTAGAGGACAACATCCAGCCTTACACTGCTGGGTGTGGTTAGCAACTAGTCCCCAGACAGTTGTCGCAAGCCCACGAAAAACACTTCATGCAATCAACATTATCAGGAATTCTGCAGGAAAAAAATAATTGCCTGCGAAGCGCACATCATATTACACTTAGATAACAGCTAGGATAAAAACAAAGCTCCTAGGGAAAAACTAGTGGTTCGATTGTGCAAAAGCTCAGACTGGCCTTCCTGTAGACTTCCAGAGGTAGAGCCTATTCCAAGGATAATAATTCGAGACAATACTTCCAGATAAAACTATGTATGTCGATTGAAAACATGCTAATGTTCTTTCCTCTTACATCTACATAAAGGGCGGTCGGTGGTCCACATGAAGTGTGACGGGCTATAGAAAATCCATTCTCTTGGAAGATTCTTTGATTCTTTGCGCTGAAGAAAACGGGAAGGACATTGGCTTGAACTTCCAGCAAAATTAGGCACCAGCCCATGGAGCAGTAAAAACACTGGATTGGAGTGAGACTAATTATCCGAATTTTGTTATTTCTAGACCATGCATGTCTGCCCGTCAAACGCCCAATCTCAAGCTTTCGGATTTTGCTAACTGGTCCATCTTGGAGGAAGAAGTCAGCTTTTCAAAATACACGTCACTGGATTTGCTGAAAGGGAGAAAATGGTTGCCGGAAATATAGTATAGTTGCGCGCATTCTCAAAAATTTCTGGAAGAGATTGGACGATTGTATTAAAGCTAAAGGCGGTCACTCGGTATGGGACCTGCACGATCTTATGCAGTATTTTTGTGTCTATTAAAAGAAAGTAAATACTCCTTATGTGAACTGACTGGTGCAAAGTTGTGGATAATGTTTCGCGTCACACTTCATGAGGACCACTCTGTATTGTTCTTCTTGTACAGATAGACCTCTCAATTCTTTCGCAAATCTCCCAAAGGGTGATAATCCCGGCTATTTACAGGAACAAATTAGAAAGGATAAAGGCCCGTAGCCAACATCTAAAAAAAAGCTTTATTAAATCTTGGAAAACTCGCTAGCAAAGATTTTTTGACTGAATCCCACGTTTCCTCTCATACAAGACATATCGATCAACGAATTTGCAACCTTTTCCGTCTTTTCGATTCGATAGAACCTGCTCACCACTTAATTTGTTTGAACTTGAATCATGTCAACAAGTAACTCGTTTAGACACACGGACACATTCCTGGCCAAGATTCTCGAAGATGGAATGAGGCAGACGGAAAGAAAACCTTCTTACTAAGGCTAGATCCTAAGTGAGGCAGTCAGTTCGCAAAAGAAACCACCGAAATTCCGTCAGCAAGTTAAATAGCACTGAAGTGGGTAGAAGGTGGGTAAAAGTGCAATACAAAAAGGCCACAATAAGTGATGAAGAAACTTCTTAACTAGTGCGAGCCTAGGAGGTTTTTAGGAGTATGTAGTAGTGAAAACTGGGGACAGGTAAGCAGGTGGCGAAGTGAAGAGTGTATAATGGCGAGAGATAAAAAGCGTTGAACATGGAAAATTAGCAATTTCCACAGCGCAGCAAAAGGGCCTCCTCCACTGCTTATCTGTAGGCCAGCACTCAGGTGCGATTCGAAGGAACTAGAACATTCCCTGCACGTCTGACTCAGCTTACTGCTAAAATTCCAACGAAACCGTGCTGTTATCACATAGAAATGACCCAATGAATGTCAGCTGTCACCGAAGAGACCATAACTAATGAAATGCGCATCCTCAGAAAAAAAATCACGAAAAACATCCCAATAATAAGAATGCCTGACCTAAACGGTAGTGAATGACGCAGTATAATGGGGATACCGTGGCCTAGTAAAGATCTCGCACAAAAAAACGCATTGCATTGGCTGCGCTTTGCGAGATTATAGTGCCACTCTGTCCCTGACCAAGATTTTTCCTCAGTAAGTGCAACTATGTTCGTTTTGAGAGAAGGCCGTAAAATTTCCAAATGCCATGTTACACCGGAAAAAATCGTGTTTTGAACACGGCATGGGCGGGTAATGATTCATCACGGAAGCGCATCAGATGGCGACAATTCATGGGTAACGAGGTGATTTTGTAAAATCACATTAGACGATTAATTTCAGAGGAATACTGATGTGTATATCAATCACAAGGGTATTAGGGTGAGCCCTGACAATTTCCGCAACACCTACCACCCTTACATACACGTACTTTTGCTTGTGTATCATAGTCGACTATTATCTCTGAGTAAAATGGACTGCCTGGGGACACTTCAAGCCTAGGCTTAAGCGTAAACCTTAGGCTCAGGCTTGAACCCATGTTTAAGCATAGTCTTAGGCCTAGGCTTAGTATAGGCTTAGGCTCGTGCTTAATAAGGTGTTTAGGCTTGGGCATACAAGGTGAAACCTAGGAACTTTTATAGAGTGGCCACGTCCCTCCCCAACTCCATTTACCCAGGTACAGACATGGATGTCACAGCAAATCCTTCACGAAGAGAATTTTTGACCCCTAACTACATCACCACATCATTTTAAAAATATTTCAGAGGTAAGATACCGTAGAGAATAGTGCAATAGAGGACGGACTGGAAATGTTGTCCAAACGGTTGTTGTATTTGATGGGAGGGGGAAACCTCCGAAAAGAATTTCCGGTGACTGGGGAAACCATGTGACTTCAACGAGGTGAAAAAGACCTCCTCAATGTGTGTACGTAATTGATATTATCGGAAACGAACTCATCTTCGTTGAGTTCATGTCTTAAAATTGCTACAAATTCAACGACAACTTACAGGAGACGTATCCTCAGGCCAACTGCTTGGAAACTCAGCCGACGACGACGGCACACGATTCACTTTCTCACGACCACTTTTCCAAATGAACGAGTCAATAGACTGAACGCTGCTATTGCGGGACGATGAGGTAAACGACGGCAACTGACAGAAGCAATGGAAAACGACCATTCAGTCAACATGTCACATGCACACACTCGATGAGAGAAAGAGAGATCCTAGACTTCGTCAACTCGTGCTCGTGCGACAAGTGTAGTCAGGCTGTTCACACAGCAACGATTAGTCATCAACAACACCGGCGTGTAATTCCAGTTCCAAGAGGGCATTTCATCCTAAGACAGACGAGATCGTCGCCTTCAGAACGCGTGCATTTCCACAGACACCTTGCGACCTCGGCACGGCTGGCACAACTGGTTGGAACGGCACAGGAAGAAGTCGCCGGCGACAGAAGAACGCCTCCCGCAATGACGGCGAGCAAAAAGCACATTATTGGCAGCGTGTTCGAACGATTATATCGTGCCCTAGTGTCAAGCACCACTAGGACTGCCAAATTACAGTCAATTGTCACTTTTCCCTACTCTTCTTTTCATCTCAGGCTGTAATGATACCAGAACTGAAGTGCTCAAAGCAGGTCCAAGCAACCGAGATGGCATCTACTGTACTTCCAAATACCATCAGAGGAACTCAGACATTCGCCGAATTGGACCCTCATGTCGTTGAGGCTCGGATTGCTAAAATGGGCGGGGTTGGGGTGTCATTCTAATTGCTGTTCGGCTGCTATTCGGTCGCTGTTGGGTTGCTGTTAGGCCCGTATAGAAAAAGTGAATATTAATCCTTCAGCGACCGAATAGCAGCCGAACAGCAATTGGACTGACACCCCAACCCCTCCCATTTTAGCAGTCCGAGCCTCAATGACATGAGGGTCCAATTCGATGAATGTCCGAGAATGACACAAACTCGTTTAGTACAAAAAGCGAAGAAAGCCACAGGAGGTCCACGGAGATCAAACTTAATTTCGACTAGAAGAGGCACCAGTTCCTATGACAAACAGCTGAGATAATTCGGGATAAATCTAGCAAAGCCAAGGTGTCCCCAAAGCTCCCAAACAACAACAGGATTGGTGAAATCTCTTGAGCAGATCTAACATAATCGGCAATAGACTTCCAGACAAAGAGACTAACACCGAAAAGAAGCTGAGAAACACTGCAAACTACAGCAAGAAGAACACCATTCCGCTCTTTTCTGACAAAAGCACTTCGCCACAGAAGAAGTTCAGGTTTCACACAATTGTCGTTTTCCACCTGGTTGGTAAGTCGCTTCTTTTTGAAAGCGAGGACAGCGCCCGGTCAATAGTGTACAACGTAGAACTCGCTGCAAAAACGAGACTCCATTGGTCGGCGCAATTCCAATAACCTCAAGAATTTATGCGGTATGGTTGATACACGTCATGGAAGAGAATGGATAGAGATTCTTGTTCAGAACTGGCTTGTATGGCAGTGTGAGGGAAGAGGAAGAACGGCGGAACGACGAGCGTGTGCACAAAAACCAACAGCACGCAAACAGAACTCTCCCATATAAGCGTTGCCTAGCAATGTATTGCATGGACCGATGCTTCATAAACGTTTGACAAATAGAAATAGGGCACAAACGAACAGGATTTCTGTTCAAAAACGTATATCGAGAAGGAATCGCAACAATTCAGCTTTTAATGACATTGATAAGACTGATAAAGTGCTTGCAAACCAAATAACCTACTGACTTTGCAAAGATGCAGATTCAGTGTGTCAGTAGGTAGAATTTCCAGATAAGGTGCACGGAATTGTAGCAAAGGTCAACACTGCGACTAATCATTGCATTTGATGTGCCAAAATTGAATCAAAGCGGAACAAGTGTTGGGAAATTAACACATTGCGGACTGAGCATATTTTTCCACAGGTGTCCAATTAATGTTTACGCTCTAGTCGATCCAGCATGACTCGTTGTTTTCTGTGTTTAATAATCTAGTTCTGGAAAAGGGTCGTTATAAAAAAAGTGCAAATCTCAACCTAAATGCCTTACGGGAAGCAGTATATCCATCAAATTGTCATACGGAGACGTGAGATCGTGATGCACCATGTGCATCACGTGGTCCGCAATGGGTTAAAACTGAGTAAGTTCAAAGTAAGAAAGTAGAAAAGAACTCGCTTTATGAACGTGACGTCAAAAAAAACCATCAGTACCTAGTTCTTCAGTGAAAAGCTGAAAAATTGCACAGCAGATCAAAAGCTGAAAAATTGCACAGCAAATCAAAAGTCTGAACACAGAGTAGAGAAAGGACAGAAAATTCTGGCAAAAACAGCTGAATGTGAGCGGATAAGCAAGTAAATAACGATTTCAGTGTAGAATCTATGGTATCACACCTAATTTTTAAAAATATTCAGAGATACATGTGTTTGACAGCGCAGCTGCAGGAGGTGATAAAACAAGACTCTTTCCGGAAGTTGGCTTTTAAGCTATCTTTAATGGGATGGCCAAATGCTTTAATGGAGTCGCATCAAAATGGAACATATGCCGAATAAGAATGAATCCGACAGGTAAACAAAACAGAACCGAAGCAACGAGATAAGGCGTTCGCCGGTGCAGCGCAAAGCCAACTCCGAAAAAAGTGCACATAGAAGCAGAGCGCGATATGACGCAACAGCAAAGAATGAAGTACACTCGACAATAAATGGGGGGGGGGATTCTCCTCACGGGGAGGAATCAATGCGGAGCGTAGTACGAAACAACCAGTTCTCGCGACGCTAACAGCACAACGCAACAACAATGCAAGAAACCTTGGACGTGAGCGTCAAAAATACACTTGTGAAAGCGTGGCATAATAGGCAGACGGCTCGCTTAGACGCGCTGCGCAAGCGCCGAGGGGATGATCCATACAGCGATAATCGCTTGCTCTACAGGGTTTGGCGCTGACTCACAATAGGAATGTTACAAGCAGCGCGAACGATCGCAGAAACGGATTAGTCACGATGGCACAGCGGAAAACACGGCGCTCGGCCGTGGTCTCGTTCTCAGGATAGGAAACGAACGGAAAATAGAAGGGTCCTGGGATCTTACAACTGTAGATATAGAGCAGCCCCAGTTGGCTGGGGCGCGTGTGGCGCAGTGGTAATAGGCTCGCTGCGCACGCACACGGTCGATGGTTCGATCCCGCGCCCATGGCCAACCAAGCCATCCATCCTCTCCGGGGTCGTAAATTGGTACCAGAGGAGTCTGGGAGGATGAAGCCACTGATTTGATTCATCGGATGCCCCCCGCAAGTCACTGTACAGGGCACATACGCATTCAACGCCTCTACGATGTTCAGATGAAGTCGAATGCGTGGCGCATCCCTCGTGACGGGATTGATCAACGCCGACCACTTTATCCTTTATTACCAGTTGGCTAGTAATTATTCAAATACCGCTCTTTATCGTAGTTAGCGTGGAAACAGCGATCAATGTCATCAAGTGCAGAAGTCATAACTTTTCCAGCAAATGGACAAAATTTATTCGTTGGTCAATGAAACAACAGGCAACGAAGAGAAACCAGCAGAAATTGCGAACACAAGTTGCGATGAGCGGCTGAATACAGTGATATTCATAATCCATACGGGGAACCAGAAAAACCGTTTTTTTTTTTTGTCCATCACTCCAGACAGGAATTGGGAGGAGTCAAGGCAGAAGTGCATGGTACGAATATTCGTGCTCCACGGAACCACCCATACCATTACAATCAGTGGTTTGTGGCGATATCAGTCGTGCAAAGACTCAAAAAAGTTCTCAGGTAAGAATGTGCCTTCTGCAGCCGTACCCAGCGAGAAAACTCACGAGCCAGGGTTGCCCTCACAGATTTCTGTATACATTGAAGTGAACCCAATTTTAGCACTAATCGGCCCACTTCAGCTAAGAAAAGGGTAAGGCACGCGGTTGTGGATAGCACAGATCCTGCGAGGATATGGAATAAAGAAGGTTGCGTGAAATGTAAACCACAACCTTCTTGGCAACCTCAGTTCCTGAGAAGAACTGTTTCAGAAACGTGTAGGAAGTATCAATTTAAGATGGAGGTAGAATGAGGGTACGGAGAAATAAACATTGATTCCCAAACAGAGGAAGAGATGTACGTGAGAAAAGGGCGACTAAGTAGCTTTTGTAGTTTTTCAGTGTAAGGTACGTGAGGAGAGGACTCTTTCGTGAGATAAACGAGCGGGACTGGACGTTTTTCAAGCTGCTGCAACTGCAAAATTAGCAAAGACAAGGGCAATTCGCGAGAAAAAACCGAAGGTTAAAATTACAAATCTCAGTAACCATTCCAGACATATCTCTATGGGAATTCTTGCTTGGGAAGCGAAAACTATCCACCTGTGGAGGAAATTTGTCACATAACTTACGGCATTCTATGGGCATAGCTTCCATTTAAACATTGCTTTAACAACTGCTAACATTGCTTTAACAACTGCTATGTTTTGTAGCGGCAACTACAGCTAGTAGTACTAAAAAGTAAAGGAACAGGGCTACGAAGTTATCTGACCGCCACGAACATACATAGTCGTGTAATGGCAGCCACTTCGAGAACGGTTCCCACAGTCACTATTGAATTATTCACAAAACAGTCCTCTCACCATCTATGTAGTTATTTTGGTCGAATTATTATGCAAAGACCGTCTTAAAATGGCCTATTCAAATAACATAATAGTTAATAAACTAGTATTTTCCCAACTATAACCCAGAACATTTAACCAACCATAACATTATTTTTGGAAGGCGGGCCAATGTTATAAAGGAGTGAGGTGTCTTTGGATATGAGAAACAGGGAATGACAAGAGGAGAGGGCGCTTCGAAGCGCTAGTTTTTATGTTGGCAGCGAGTTCCCAATCTCCTAGCTTATCCGAGCGCGGACAACTGGAGAAATGAGCCTCAGCACCAAAAGCACAGAGGGTGGGAGGGG
>JARK01001426.1:571393-599072 GCA_000688135.1 Ancylostoma ceylanicum | reverse complement strand
GGGGGGGGGGGGGGGGGGGGGCACGATCTAGGAAGTTGGAGACAAATAGGTGGGAATAGGACGGATAATTAGATCGGCGTTCTTATTTGCCGTGTAACGACGTGACGCCTCCAGAAGTAGAGACCATTACTTTCCAGGAAAAAGTAAGAAGTGGTTAGATGGAATAGATCTAATCGTGTCCCATATCAACTAGTTGAAGAAGAACTGTTGTTTTTCTCCTGGAGAGGCTAAGAACTTAGGGGTTGTCGCTGATTGATTTCTTTTTATCACGCGCATTGCATTACATTCCAGAATCGTAAACGCTTCTTGAATATGTATACGTCCTATATAACGACATGACGAGATCGCGTTATGTATGTATACGTCAGCGCTTCATACTCCCATGTAAATTTCTTTCCATACACAGGAAGGAAGAAAAAGAACAGAGAATGGAAGAATTTCCTACGCACAAAAAAACCTTTTTGCACCACTAGTGTACCAAGTGGGGAACCACCTAACAGGAAAATTATCATAAATTCGCATTGCAGAGGCCACTCGTGAAATAAAGGAAGAACTAGCATGAGGACATGACCGTCTACGAACGTCAACAGTCGCGACAGGAACACAACGCTCGCCGGCGCCGATGGTAACCATATTTGCATAAGTGGACCACGGAATAACAGTCCCTGACCTAACCACCCACTATAGCAAAGCCGTGTATACAGCAAGACTAACAACTGGCGCTCAACTAAAGGCAATTAGCGAAAATTTTGCTGGAAGCACTTTCTACATGGACGGAATGCAGCTGATAAGAGTTGTCATTGCTAATCTGATCACTTGAGCGGTTCATCTACCAACTCTGATTATTCTCTGAGCCGCCATAAAAATCAAAAAGAAGATGTCACATGGTACGCTGTAACCCAGTAAGAAGACTCGTTCTAACCACATCATCTTCGTTTTTTTTTTTTTTACTTTTTGTTCATTTCGTGATGAATGGGTGAAAACAGGGCCTACTACAGCGACGTGGAGCTTCGAAAAAACAACTGGCATTTCACAGTTCTCAAAAAAATTCTTGAAGATGAACGTACTTCAGAATTACTGGCATGAATCAACTTCGTCACAGTGGTTGAAGTTCTTTTCTATACAGCAAGAAGGCAAAAGCCAAGAGGGAGAACAAGACAATGGACTTTACAATGAAGGCCAAAAAGTACGTAATTGCACTGCGGACAAAAGTGGTCTGACTGATGCGGCGCGGCAGATCACTTGGATCACTTGGACGTCGTGACTCTCGAGTGTCACCACTAAAGCTGCTATTGTCAGTAGTATTCCTAGGTAGAGAATCCATGGTCTAGGAATACCAGTGAAGAAAATCACAGCAACACTAGTGATGACGCCCAAGAATCACGGCATCCAGATGACCAACCGCGACGCATGTGTAGTGCGTCGCGCGACCACGACCGCCTGCAGTGCAATAACATTGTCCTTCGTCGTATTCTGCTTCAAAGACATCGAGTAACACAACCTCGGAGAGTATTGCAATTTTCTACTGTAATTTAAATACGAAATAAACTGTTCAAATTGAATTTTGGCCGAGTACACGGAACAGACCAATGAAATCGCAAAAAATGGAATAAAAAGAGAGCAGAAGCAGAAGTTAACATGTAGAGAGATAAATGAGGAATTTTCTAAGAAATGACCCCTTTAACCAATCAAATTGTAGAGGACTGATTGGAACAACACGGATCTATTGTTAGGTCACGTGAGAATTATTCAATGTGTAGACTCGACCAGTTGTTTAACACTGCGCACATTGAATACTTTAGATGAGTAGTCAAGTAAACATTGGTTAATTTCAACGTCGAAGGGGAAAACACGAGTTTAAAATGAAGATGAAAACAACCTCACCTCAGTGTAAAAACACCTCAAAGGTCAAGGCAATTGAAGGGATCGTAAAACTATTTGCAATGCACTAAAATAGCCAAAAGACTGACAAAGAGCCGTCATTGAGGAAAAACAAGCGGACCAAGTCCGTGGCGAGGTTGTCTCACTGAATACACAAAAGAAAGTGCACACTATGATGCCAAGTAATGTTTTTCCTCCATCGATTCAACCGAGAACCTGCGAGGACAAGAGGAACGTAGGCACAGATGTATGTATGCATTTGATCGAACTAGTTTGAATAAATCGAATAAAAAAAGTATTTGATTTGCAAAGTTTGTTCGCGAACCCTGCTGAAAATCCATATTACGCATATCAAATTTCAAAACAGTTAAAAATGTAAACACCCACGGGTTTATCAGCCATTCAGCAATAGCGCAACTGTGGAAGTGGGGAAACAACTGATAGCGAAAGCATCGACTGTCATGGAGGCAGGAATGCGCATAAGAAGCAAGAAAATGGAGAACAGATAGAGTCGAGGAGAAAGTTGTCCACGACATTTGCAAAGGTCACGTAAGTGGTTCCTGGCGAGGAAAAAAAAACTCCTGGACGTTCAATACAATGCACTCATGTACGTACATGCACTAATGTGGTTCAGCGCAATCACGAATGGGAAGGAACTGCTTACATGACTGGGATTCACATCCGAGTATTTCGCCTCTGTTTGGACAGATGCAAGAGCCTTGCAAAATACGAAGCCGCAACCATGGTTCTGATACTGTATCCATTGTTTTGGTCGTATATTTAGCCAGTAACGATGTAAACAGATACATACATACATGGGAAGTCATGGCTAATCGTAAGCTCTTCAGCTCTGGCACCTCGTCTTTATGATATTAGAATAGCTCTACCAAATGCATTATCCTACATTGTGGGGGTGTATCCCACCGGGGAGCGACTGAAAACCAGTTAATTTGACTAATAATTTAAGAAACGATCGGAAATTAGTCTTGCCCATCTTATTCTCCCTTCGGAGCTGCAGTACTCTACTACTTCCAAGCATTTAAATTCGAAACGTAATCAAACCCGAATATTCAACTTCAAATATTAAAAAATGTTACTTGATTCAAAGTACATTCGTATATACATATATGTGTTTGAGCACATGATAGCGAAACATATGAGTGAAGGATTGGCAAAAAAAATTTCATGCCTGAAAGAGTATAAACTCCTTTCAAAGACACTAAACCAAAAGTTTACTTATGAGTGCAACACTGGATTACGTATCTCAACCTCTGCATGTTGAAGTAGTACTTTAGTAGCTTTATCCTAGCACAGCAAGCGAATCTTGAGGGACAACCAGTTTTTTTTTCAGAAAAAAGCAAAAACAATATAAAGTTAGGTTTCCATTATAAATGTACATTTTTTAAATCCGAATTTGGCTCCGTTTCGACGTCAAACAGTGAAAGCGCAAATACTACATCAAGATGGTTCGTTGTGCCGTCCAGTTTCGTTGAAATAATTCTGCTCGGTGGCAAAAAAGGCTACACCTATCTTGACAATCTGACGTTAGCTTCATCAATAATAACAAAAAAAGTAACTTCCTCCAAGAAAAAAGTGGAGAACTTTGATGCCAGTTCGAATCAATTTCAAGAGATCTGCATCAACTAAATGTATGTACGCTATTCACACACACGTAGTAAATCTCTGATAAGAATGAACACAGAGCTGGGATTCATGAAAGGTTAACCCCGCAAACCACCGATGGTTACCCTAATTGGTTATCCCATAGACAACGTAATATTAGGAGAAGCGGGACGCAAAAGTTGTCGTCAATCTGGTTTCGTTTGAATATGCGTTGATGAATCAGAGCCAGGAAGTTTGATTTAAAATAAAGCCTGCAATTAAGAAATGCAACGACATCATTGAACAGACTGTTGGAATTGGTGTCCCTACAAAACCGTCCCATTCACCCACTAGCCAGGAACTCCTCAGAGCCAGGGGGAGAGTGGGCCGGAAGAGATTCTTGGCTCTATTGCGGTAATTTTAACGCAGGACAAGATGTGGAGAATCGCGATAGAAAGTCATTGTTCACTAGTTTTTCTAAGGCTAAAAATGTTAACTCCAAACATGTGTGGATGATCCAGAAAAGTGATTATCAGGGCGTTCTCCTCTCAAAAAAATAGGAAACAATGGCTTTGACAACTGACAAGAGTTAAAAAATTCTGGTTATCTTGTGAACTAGTAAGCTATGAAGCCAGAAGTTAGAACAAAGGAATGGCATTTGGAGAAAGTTCCAAGTAATGACAAAGAAGATGTGCTTGTAGGTATTGAGCCTCGGAATTTCGCTCTACAAGAACCTCTATTACAAACGTACATTGTGACAAAGAAAAAGATCTCAGTGACGCAGTGTGACAGAAATATTGAACTCTTCCTGGAATATTTGTATTCTGCCCATGCATCAGCGATGTGTCATCGTCTACTTACGCGAAAAAAGCGTCGTGGTCAGTGGGAATTTGAGCTAGTTTTAAATAAAGCAAAGATAGTCATTGTAAACTTCCTGACACTTAAACGCTCCAGAATCTTCTCTTCCTCCTCCCGCTCTTCCTCGAGGATCTCGTCCAGTTGCTGTACCTCCTCCAACTTGATCTCCTGATGATTTCTGTCGTTGGCGAGCGCAGAGTTAATGCGCTTTTTGCAATCTTCATCAACAATCTTGCAAAGCGTTATGAAGAATACTACCAGAGCGACAAGCTCCAAAAGCATCGTTGTAGCGACGACGAGGACGAGAACAGCGAAGGAATACGAGCCAGCAATGGGACGTTATCGTGACCGAGCCCGAATAAAATATGACTGGCGATGACTAAACGTGACTGTTAATCCTGAGAAGGAAAGCAGATGGAATATAACCACATTACTCACAGTACAAACTCACGATGCGGCTATATTCGTATTGTTTAGTCTCATCTCCAGAATAAGAGCATTCAATCTGGTTCTCTTCCTTCCTATTGAAATTCACCATAAAGGCGATTTCAAACAGAAGAACGGTTTCTCATCCCCTAACAATAGAAACAATGTTGGCGAGAGATAGAAAGGAGATAGAAAGGTGTAAAACGGGGACAGGACGTGATCCAGAAGCTCCCAGTGGAGTTGTCGCTACGGACGTCAAAACGCAGCTCCTCTGAGTCAACGTTCGACGTCGATACTGGAACTGTCGTCCGAAGCAGAGGATGTGACCGCAGAAAGCGTGTTCCCGGACTATTTCAAGAGAAATGATCACAATGGGAAACTATAAACACACGGACATTGCATTCAAGTGTGGAAGAAAATCGAAGAGACGAAAGGAACGAACGAAAGGTCGTTACATCCGACAAAAAGGAAAAGGAGAAGAAGCTGAACAAAGAATCACTTATAACAGACCACAGTTTTTGAAATAAAGTAAGATTTCTCCGATTTATGTCCTTCATTTTCTCTGAAGCACAATTGTGCGCTAGCAGATGTTCTCGCATATTAGCAAAGGAATTTTCCACATTTTCTCACCACATCTACAACGAGCATCGATGGCCTTTTCACGGCCTCAAAAAGCAAGCGGCGCGACCGCGTCGCTTGAGCAGGGATCCTGTCCGGAATCAAAAAACCATGCGATTTTCTTGACGAACAGTTGGTTTTTCTATTGGTTAGAATTAAATGTGATGAAGAACTATCAAGAAAACTCAGATTTGCCACAGCGGCGAAATTTCTATCGTGCTCGACGCGGTCGCGCTGTATGCTTTTCGAAAGCGCAGAAAGGGCACCGCCATCGACATCCACTGTATGCAAGGATCCCTATTCGCTATAATATAATACAAGTCTTTCCGTGGAACTCATTTGAGCGCCTCTCATTGGCCGTTAAACAACGCTCCCGTATTCCAAAGGCAGACCGTCAAATCTCATTTTAGGGAAAAGCATTAAGTGCAAGAATAAAAATTACTAGTCTAGATCAAACTGGCAATGCATATCCTTCTAAAATTAATACCATAAAACCTCATCAAAAGCACAGCGGTAAAAAGTGGGCACATATGTGTAAAGTATGACTTCAAATTTAGTATTCAAAGATTAAGTTAAATAGAAGGGAGACAAACGAAAAAAGTAGCTCTGACCTTGTTACTTGGCGCATACCATCCAGCTGCAGGCGGGGGACTTCCATTTGCTTGTGTACCCCGACGGCTCACCTAGAAATAACCACGATTTGGAACTTCGCAAGAATCTGTCACTCCAATTTTGTTTTTTTGAACTCGCTATTGTTTCTGCACACTACATGGACCGAAAATTTAAGGGGGAAAAAGCGAAACTGCCTATTTTTGATGCGCACTCGCAGTTCTGAGCGCAAGTGCATAAGAGCACATTCAATGTTTCACAAACGGCAAAAGCAAAAAAAAATCAATTTGAGCTTGCTTTTTCTCCCTAATCAATACTTATTTATGTCACGACCAATAAGAAGATCCTCAAATCCACTACTGTTCACCTGAGCGCCAACCTTCTGAATATTCGGTAACTGCATATTAATTTCAATGCCGTGTTCCTGATACCACTGAGCTCCTTCTTCCGAAATCACTAGCATCTCACAACGAATAGCGTTCTCCTTAATTCGCTCTACGACCTGGAATTTCAAATTTATTGCTGTGAAAAAAAAACAGTACGTGTAGATTTCTCAGGAAACATCATTAGCTGAGCTACATTAGTCGCATCAAATAAATAGATTAAAGCAGGATATAACGGGTATAGCCAGATTACCTTCTTGTGACTTTCTCCGATGATGCTGTGCCCGTTCACGGCAAATATACGGTCACCCATGCGAAGCCCACCCAAATCTGCTGGAGAACCCTGAAATCCAATAGATGCAGTTGCTAACCAGCTGAACATAGACCAATATGTCATACTCAAACCAATAAGGTATATAGACGATCCCCATTGGAACTACATAGCACAAAGATTTCCAACTTCAAGTAATCATGCCTTTCATGCGGAAACACCGCGACTGAAGTGAACATGAAAAAATTGTTATCAAAGCCAAATCTATGCTCCACGTTTGGATGCCGCCATACTCCATGTGGAGTATAGCACCCTAGGTCGCAGCAGCTATCGACATCACTTCCGATGCGTACTGATGTTGAGTGGAGCATCGGTAACGACACTGCTTATTGAATGTACCATAACCAGTATGTAGCAAAATCGGTGTCGCCTAGGCGACTGCGACGCAGGGTACTATACCTCACGTAAAGAGTAGCGACAGCCTCCAATGTGATTTTTCCACCATCGTTTTTGAGTATATTTCAAAGCTTGTAGTTTCAGGTCACTACTCACATCAGGTACATATATTTCACCCCCAAAATTCTTATAATTTCAAATTTTGCCCAAAAATTGTCTCTGGATGGTTCGAAGCACCGATCAAGGAAATCTTACTCATAATTACAGTTACGACAAGGAAATGGTATTAAACACCAATTTTGTCTAGGAAACGACAATGTGCGGCAGTACAATGTTGCTAGTCGTGATCTTCATTTCAAACACGTAAAGTTTCAATGTCTCAAAAAATTCGGTCAAGTGTTGCTTCCACCGCATACCTACCATAACCCTGCAAATGCAGGGCTACTATGAAAAATTAACATTATTTTCGTGATCAACGCTCCAAACAGCAACCAAACTTCACGCCCTGCCACTCCTAATACGTCGTAATCTACAGGATGACCGATCACACTAACCATAGTCGGGACGAGCGATTCCCGTTTCAGTGCCTGGTTGCATCATTGAGATTACCCAGGGTAGACGTATTGAATCATTAACTATTAGTGAATTTGGAGAAGTTAACATTTTCATTCTAAATAATCACAATGATGCATACTGCATCAGGAGGCTCAGAATAGTGCCAGCCCTTGTAATAACCGTCAGCAAAAGGCTACACCACGTCTGCCGACTAAAGCACCAACATCTCGAAGCGCTGTCCTACCAGATAGAATATTTTCTTCCACCCAGGGCAGCATCATTGGGATTACTCTGGGTAAACGTGCTACCATCCGCAAATTTATCCACCGCTAACAATGGCTCCAACACGTTCATTCTGGGTAATCTATAATACATAGTAATGATGTATTCTGGCCCAGGTTACCATCTACGAGACCGGATGCTTAAAATCACGTGATCATTCTCGCGAAGTGGTATTGAAAATTAATTACCTCAAACTGTTCAAAACGCACGTTCTTCCAAGATCGTACTCTTACAACACCAATGCCGGAACCCCCAAACAATACAAAAACAATCTAAACCGGATTCAACACACAGATATGTAACTTTGTACCTTGTCGACCATTCCAACGAACTGTCCACGTCCTTTCTCAGCATGTAAATTGTATCCATATTCCTAGAAAAAAAATCGAGTATTTACATGGGGTTTTCGCGACAACTAAGGTGAATGAAAAAGTTCAACAAAACTTCGTTAGCTTGGACTAAAAAACTGGAAACAATATTAATCCACGATTAAATATTGGTTAAAAGCAAATGGTCATGGAAAGCATACGAGCGTTATGAAACGCTGCGGCGACCAGCCGGCTCATGTTGTAATGATAACATTACCAAAGAACCACAGAAATGTAACCAATGTAAAAACATAATCAAGAGAAGGAAAATAAATGAGTGAAAGAAATGAGTAGATAAAAGAAAGAAATAAGTGTAGATCTACAACTCTCAGATCGCTGACACGCAGACGATAATATCCGTTTTCTGAAATTTCGAATGTGGACTCCACAGAAGAAGAGAAAAATTAATTTTAGTATTTGCTGCGGCTTCATCACCTTGGACACTAAGACTCGCTCCCATCAAAATGAATGACATTAAATGCGCCAGCCATTTTCCAAAGACTAGGTTGCTGACACCTACACACCTGATCTGGTGATGCTTTTTCCACTAAGCATAGTCTCGGCGAAGGAGCGTCTTCCGGAAGATGAACCATGGTCGTCGATTATGAACGAGGCAATACCACCAGCTGAGATTGAACTGAAATTTCACAAGGCCATGGACGAACGCAATGCGCAAAGTAGAAAAAGCACGAAAGAGCGATGGGCAATCAAATGGCACATTGAAGGAAACTGAAGGGAATACAACATGTGGGGGAGAAAACGTCATGGAACTAAGCCGGAAATTGATTAATGAAACAAGATGCAACCATGAAAAAAGGGAAATATTATAGATAGCAGCGCAACGAACACCAAGCCCCCAAGTGGCAATCAATGTTCGAGATGTCAATGATTTCAACTAATTGACAACAACAAGAGCAGTGAAAATGGAATAGACTAACATTCACTGATTGCTCTTTGTCAGGGAGCGGAACAGACGTCATGTTATGCCCGTTCCAAGGATGAAATCGTCGAAACACATTCACATCCTGTCCAAAGCTCAGCGATTTGTTTGCACAACAAATTTCTAGGAATTGTCAATGCATTTGTCGAGGATTCAAGGTATCATCTACGGATCAAGATTCCGGTGGAGGTGACGGGACAAGATCAATCTGATAAGGGAGAATGTAATGTTTTATTTGCATTAATATTCATGTATTCTAACTACAGAAAGCGCCCAAAGATTCATGAACCCCGGCTTTTTTTAATTTTCTGCGACGGTTCCCAGTTGAAGGAACAAATATGAGAAAAAAACCAGGTTAGAAAAAAAACTTCTCAAGCTGTCAGTACAATCTTCGCAGTGCATGGCTCATACTATCGCCGTCACCCCGGCTTCTACGTTTTTGATACGTATTGATTGCAAGCCGTTCAGGCGACTTGTCCACAATCAATGCGTATCCAGAATGAAACCGCAGAGGGGAAGGCGGTGCTAGCTTCCATACTTCCTAATTATACCGTTAGCCTGAGGCAAAAATGAATGAGATTTGGAAAAAAACGCAAGACAACAGAATCTTTATAAATGAGAGAAAAAAAGCGACGACGCGGCTAGTGGTCAAAACGTGTGTTCGTATATGTACATACAGGCTTTAACAGCAAACGTACATTTCGTACTACATAGTGTATTCAGCAAAGGACCGTTGTAGAAGAGCACAAGAAGATTAAGCAAGAGTGATAAGAAGTGCGTGAACAAAAGAAACACCCAATGAGGACGTTAGAGGATTTGGCTAAAACAGAAATTATTTTAGTCTCAGCCCATTCATTGTAGAAGGGGTGAACGAAGAATGCTTGAATACACAAGCAGACACAGAAATTCAGCAGTTTGCAGACAGATTTTACAGAGCCAAACTGTCGGAACTCTGCTACACGCGTGAGGCGGTGCAGTAGACTAACGATGGTTGGTAGATCACATCTCGTGGAAAGTGCACTGAATATCCATGGTTTACCTTGGGAGAAGTCATAGCTGCAGAGGTACCAGAGGAAGAAAAAGCGGGGCAGAGAGTGGGATATTCGAAGAGGGAAGTGAGAAATGCAGAAAGTAGGCAGAAATACTTAACTATAACTCAAATAAATAGCACACTAATGGTATAATCATTTGATTCAAGTGAATGTCGCAAAAAAGGCGAGGGATAGGTGGGAAAGTGTAGAAATTTCCAAAAATAAGCTACTGAAAATCCGTGGAAAAGGAGTTGAGGGAGCAAACACTCACGACTCGGCTCATGTTCAGGCAAAGACTTCGGCTCAGACCTAGGGTCAGCCTTACGTTTTCAGTCAGGGGCCTGCGAAAATAACAACAAAAATGGAGAATTTAAAGTAATCGAATGCGAAACGTGAAACTATTTTATGAAGCAAATTTGAGGAACATGACAACCCATTCCGTCACTGGGTCTTACAGGTCATGAGACAGTGAGAGGAAAGAAACCATTGCATTTGTCAACTTTTTTTTGGATAACTATGTAACACTGAAGGTGCTGATGAGAACTGGTCTACAGGAGTTCTGCACGTCAGAAATCTTCACTTACTAATAAAGTGTTCAAAAGTTTATTTTTCAACGAGGAGCAGAACTTCCATCGTCCAGAAAGGATAACGTCTAGGAAAGGAAAAAAAGACATCTCATCGTCAGAGTGGAAGTTCTTCGTAATAGAGCTTTCCTCAACTTCCCTCAACTCTATTGACGTTCCAACTACTTCTCATCGAGTAATTTTTTCTACTTCTAGGTTTGGCAAACTACACGGACACGTGATTGTCAGTTTCGAAAAAAAAAACACCAATCTCATGACGAACACTCCTCTAGATATCTTTTGATGGAGTAAAAGACCCTCCCAAGATCAATCCTTGGCGAAGTAATGCGAAAAAAAAACAATTAACTCCAAGACCCACAATTCCATAATGATGGAAATTCCATTTATTTCTCATGAATAATTCAAATCTCCAAGTTGAAAAACACGTGGAATGCAAGTTTTTAGCTCAGTACATGCTCTGTTCGCAAGAAAAAAAAAATGCTCTATCTCTTCAGATGCAAGGAAACATTTTGTACTTCTCGGATATAAAGAGAAAGCTGACAATGGGACTTGAAATTTAAAAAAAAAGACTGCACCATACTTCTGGAAGGGTATAGCGCTTGTGGTCGCTGCGACGCGGCTACTTTACCTTTGGTGCATATTGATTTTGGGCGGAGCTTCGCAGATGCAACGGCGATCGCAGCTGTCACCGGCCACACGATAAAATCAATACGTATTAAAATCAGTGTCACAACGGGCGCAACGATCGAAGACGCGACACTCCTGTAGGATTGTGCCATTAGTCCTATGATTACTGCAGAAATGCGTTCAAAAATAGTAGCTTCACATATTTTTATCCATACTTTGTGCTAGATTCACACTTACTGGCCTTGACGGAAACTTCCGATTTTTGTCCGAGATGTGTTTAGTTGAAAAAAGTGCGTGGACGTTTCATCTATCAAGGCTGACAGCGGTGGAAAAAAGAGCAAGGTTGTGTCCCAGCGTCTTTCGCTATTCATAAGCTTGCGGGGCCTAAAGGCCGTACAATTCGTCACTGCCAGCCTCAATAAAGACGGAAACTGGTGTAGAATTGAGGCAGTGTAGGTTTTCGATAAGAAGCTCTTGTTTTACTGGCGGTACCACTTCGAGTCAAATGGATCAAGGATTGAAAAGAATCAGGATAAAAATCAAGAAAAAAAAGATTAGGGAGTATCGCATGCAAATTTTTTTCACAACAACTCCTCTCCCAGTACCAGAATGTGTTCTCCACAATGATTCGTTGGTAGCTAGGGGAATACACAGAAATCGGCAAACGTCATCTTCAATACTCGAAGGAGATCACCATGTAGATCAAATGTAGCATATTATGGAGTTGGTCCGAAAGTAGTGCACCAAGTTATACACTTTTTATAAACAATCAACACTTTAGTTTATGAGTGGAACCTGGTTTGCCAATTCTTATAGTCGAGAAGTAGTAGAACATGCTAGCACATTCTGCTGTCTAAGAATTCCAATTCAAGATCAAGAAATTCTGGATCGAAAAATAAATGTTGGTACAAAACTTTCGGAAAACCCAATAAATTGAGATTGCACGTACAACAGAACATAGGAACTGGTATGTGGATCAGCCATGACCAAATAAGAAAAACGACAGAAGGGAAATGGAGACATTGCATTTAGGTCAAATCATGTCGGGCAGAGGAAAGTAGTGAGGAGGACTCGCGCTAAAATCGCAGGTGGAAATGGAAGAAACCAGACATTATTTCCTGTATAGCCAGAAATCTCTAAACTGGTATGTCAGTAGCAGAACGGATCCATCCGATCAATACGGATTCAATCCAGGCTCGAGAGCAAATACGACAGCGGCAGACGCAACCAGCGCCACCACCCGAATGCATATGCCAAGCTGTAATCCGGCCGGGTATTGTCCTGTTTTCGCTCATAAACACCGCATATGGATACGATAGCAGATTGGATTAAGCGATTACTTGAGAGCAAGCGTCAACATGGTTCGCAGCCCCGGATGAAGGGGAGAGCCGTTTAGATGGAAAATCAAAGCTGTGTTTGTCTTTCTGTGAGCGATTCGCTCTGGCTTCTGTTATGCATTGTTCTACAATTACTCAACGGTAGTTCCACAAAGAAAAGGACGAACTTTGGAGGAAAGTATGGGTGACGAATTCGGATGTTTAAAAGTTCTGGTACGATTGCGTCGTTCCAGACAGGTTTTCAGCATAGCCGTGAAACCCACACAGGGCTACTACTTTCTACAAGTAGCCTTTTGTTCTATCATCATAGATGATAGACCACTTACTTGAAAAATCACTGCGAAAAACAACAAACAAGTGATTAGCTCGATAGTTGGCTCGATAGTCCTGTTTTGCAGTAGAACTCGACCTAGTACGCATGGTGACACAACGAAAAATAGAGAGTCATAGCAGGGTTACGACATCCAGAGGAACTTGTAAGGATTCGTTGCATACTTGCCTTAGGATTGTTCTATAAAAATCCCATTTCCCTTATATATTATTCTCAGCCTAGGGTCTATGTGGAGAAACGAAATTGCCAGATCATCAGACAAAATTATGATCACTGACAATAAAAAAATACTTCGAGAGAAATTCTCTGCTCTCCACACGGAAAATTTCTGCGGAATTAGAAAGAGACGTGAGAAAACCATAGTAGCGTGTAGTTCCACTACTACATACCTCTTGAGCAGTGAACTGGAGAAAAACTTCTAACAAGAGAGCAAATAGAAGGTTGTGCGAGCAATGCTTGAGCAGCCAGAAAAACCATCAGAGTCAGTGCCCGCTCTCTGGAGTTCTTTTTGTAGAGGAAATCGACGAGCTTTCCACCGCATAAAAATTAAGGTTTCATTGCACGTTCTCTTTATATCATATGTAGAATGAATTGCTTTGTATACCGATGTCTCAGTTCTGCTTAGTCCAGGAGCCGTATCCAATATATTTGACAGTGGGAGGGAAAACGCAGCGGGTATATATCCATTCCCATTAGTTTTTATCCGCTCTGCTATCCAATAGAACTCATCCAACCACATTTTCATTTCTCACCGGATAAAGGTAACTTGCAGTGAATGGATTTGCATATCCACGGATATGTTTTTAATGGATAGGAGATTCTCGAATCCACTGTAACATATCCACTAGAGCGTGTTTATCCGACAGTATAAGAAAATTGGATACGGGCCCTGATTGTGTAGGTTGTCATCACAGCAAATTTTGACCACCCACATCACAACAATGCTTCGAGAGGGAATTTCCGCTTCCCACATAGGAAAATACTGCAAACTTTATTCAAGCCTTCTTAACATTTTGCATTCAACGTCTTTGCCAAGGGCAACTGGAACATTTACAGCTCTTTCAAATTTGTGGAAAAGATTCTATCGTCGAAAACTCAGGACACCTTTTAAAAAAGATCCATTCACCGGCCTGGCTGAGGCAGCAGTAAAGCACCTACTTTCACAGTTATGGTCCACACTAAATACCAAAGCAGATGAAGGCCAAAACTCCAAACATTTCTTTATAACATCGAGAAGTAAAGATGACGTCTTAGGGGCATTTTCAGAGGTAAGGCACATGTATTTGCTACGTATATTTCGAATGAGGCAACAAAGCAGCAGCAAAACAGAACCATCGTTCCAAAACTAACAACTACGCTATGGAACAGTTGAGCAAATGATCCTTCCCACTTCACAGGCCACTCGTCTCATGAAGGACATAGGCTTCCAAACCTTATTCACCTTTGAAGTATACTAGTATCAAGGCTAGTGTTCATCTCGCGCCAAGCAAAAAACTATACACTGCCCGAGCGTGACGATCTGGCACGAGCCGTTCAAAACTGCGCTCGTTCATTTATGGGGCAGCATTTTCCATGCGAATGCAGTCAGTTTAATGAACTCTGAAGTCTGCGTCATGGAGTAACAACTCAGGAAACCTGAACACCGTGTTATGCATGAGATTGAAGGATGCAAATCCCGAAAATTAAGACAAGCATGCTCGTGCAAAATACGGTTTTTAAGTCAATATTTCTATACCAGCCATGGGTGAATCCTTGCAAAATCCATGCATATCGATGAAGAACTCATGCATGGGACTGAGAAAATCGTGGGTTTTTCGTGGGCTCTGCATCGAATTTGCATCGGATTTTGGAGAAGCATAGGTTCTGCATGGGTATGCATGGGTTTTGCATGGGTTTGACCATAGCTGCAATAGAGCTATTCATTTGAAAAACCGTGTTTCGCATGAGCACGCATGCCTTAATCGTGATATTTGCCATCATTCAATCTCGTGAAAAACAAGGTTTTAAAGGCAGCACCAGCCGAAATCCTCGACTCGGAGCTGAGGCGTGGGTGGTAAAGTAGAGAATGAGCACATCACAAATGTGAGAAGAACACAAGGAACGGTGACCTACCTGCAGAGAAACCAGGATCGCGGCCACGGCCACGGCGGGTTTTCAACGAAACGACGCGCCAGCCAACGCCATCGCCGTGGGTGGTCTGGCGCAGTGAATGCGTGCAATACGTACCATTCGCAGGCTTTCTTGGTGGGACGCACGCACACCCCACAGCGGAACACTCGTCCGCGCCTTCGACACATGGAAAAGACGAATTCATTTCTTGCATTTCTCGCGTCCTTCACGCAGTTTCACTCCTGCCTATGAGTCTACCATTCCCGAACACCCCGAAATTCGAGAAAATCGCCGATGCAAGGATTTCCACGGGTGCTGCCTTTAAGTTCCCTTAGGAATCAGAATTGCCAAAATCCACCAGGGCGGATAATGCATCGATATTTTTCAGAGAGGAACAGTGGATAGAATGAATTGAGGCACCAGAACAAATAGTGAGAAAAGATGGAAAGCAAAGAATCACCCAAAGACATTCCCATTCGATTCAGTGTTATGAAGCCTGAAGATTCGAAAAGCATGTTGCTTTCAGTAACCAATTTCGAGCCCGAGGTTGAAGCATCTGACCACTAAGGGCTTAAACAGTGTACTACCAATTCATGTATGCTCAAATTCACTTGTTTAATTGCCCTGGATTTGTCCTATTCGTAAGGGAAACCTACGCGGATGTCCTGCTATTCAGTTGGTACAGCAGTACAAGGACACAGATCCAGCCCAAACATGACAGACCACTGAACAGAAACCGCCCATTAGGCACCTGTATAGAAAAGATCGTGGAAAACAATCCATAAGCAGGACTTGGAACAGGCACAGAAGCAGAGGGTCAAGGATGCGACGGAGATTGCCGAAATGCTCATTTGTTGCGGCTCAGAAACAAACAATCGGCTTGAACGTGCCGGCGCCGACTTGATGAGTGGCGATCTGAGGACGGCCTGGAACCAAATGTTTGTCGACTGCACGGGAACACTTCATGCAAACCTATGCCGTGGAAATGCCTTTTCTTCCCTGCTTACAGGGGAAGGATACCTGGTCAGTGTGGCCATTCATAGAGTAGTGTGTTGCCTTATGCAGCTTTCGACGATGATTTCGAATCCGTTTTCAAAATTTACCAAACTGCTCTCTATGATGAGTTATGCCCATTTTTGCTACCCATCTGCAAGCCCTAAGATTAGTGTAAAAAGAGGCCTCTTAGCGCAAAAATGAGTTTCGCTTCCTCCAGACAGGCAATCGCAGGTTCGAAAACTTCCGAATTAGAAGACACAGTGGCAGAACATTGGAGTTCGTCAAAATGAGATCATTAAATAGAAAAAATCACCTCACAATCTCGATTTTTACAACAGCAAAAATGGGCATACATAACTCCTCATAGAGAGCATTTTGGTCGATTTTGAAAACGGATTCGAAACTAGCGTCGAAAACTGCATAAGGCAATATACACCTTTTTATATATAGCCACACTGACCAAGTATCCCTTCCTTGCTAGATGATTAAGGCTTGCAGGTCGAAGTGGAAAAAGAGTATTACATTTTGGTTTTGGCAAAAGCCATCATATATGAACACAGTGCAATCCACAGGAATGACAAGAAAAACCAGAACAATGCGGTTATGCGCAATATGCGAAGGAGAGGTGAAAAGAGAGATGAAAAAAGGTAAATGAAAAATTTCAGAAGTCCATGGTGCTCTATTAGCATCGCTTAATGCGCGGTAATCTCGCTTTACAGTACAAATATGTGGTCAGTCGATGACTCAGATGGAATCTTAGCTTAGCTCAAGTCGGATGGGCTTTGATTTGAAGACATCGACGATATAGAGCGTCAGCGAATAAATTTCAAACTTCTAAGGACGACATTAAGTCAAACGTTCAGTGGAGGTAACGATACATATGTAGGTGATGGTCAAAAGTGATTTCAAACCATTTCTCAGCGTTAAGCGAGTAGCAGCAACCTTCTCTCCGTTCCGTAAAATAGCAAAGAATGCACAAGTAGGTCCTCACCATTACGTTTAACGATGTCCATGCGACTTATTGAGATGTCGCCAAGTGAGTGACAGCCTTACGAGGTCCAGAACGAGCGCAAAGGACCATAAACGAATACGGAGCTGCACACTGAGTCACGAGACCGTCGTTGAAACTGAGGGATTTATGTATGTGTCAGCGCAAATGTCATATTATGCACTGCATTGGCAATTGGGCAACGAACCGGTACCGGCGACCTTGTCGAATTGTCCGTCACTCAGTCACTCGTGCCGCTTGACTGAATTTCAGAGCAAAAATTGCAAAGGATTCAGGAGAAAGCTGTGAGAAAGCCAGCCAAGAGGGTGCCAGAGTGCTGCCACAAAGAGTGATGCTCAGCGGAACGTGGGAAAACTGCGCTGAGGATCTGGGAACCATCGCACTGTTTACCCGAGCTACCATACGCGTTGATCGCACTCACAAAAAGCGGGCAAAATGTAGTCAGTGGGGGGTGACGGGCAAGTCGAAGAGATAAGCGGTGGTTGGTATGTCCTGATAAGCTGAAATGTGTGGTTGGTGCAAAACTACACCAGTTTGGCTGAGTCGGGAGGGAAATGCTAGTCGGAAAATTCCTGTTTCAGAATTTCCGCTTTGTTACTTCACTTTATATTTTATTTATTTGCTGCCATTCGACCGTGCGACATTCAATTAACATAAAGAAGTTATAAAAGCTGTGAAAGAAGAAATAATCAGTTCCACTGCCTAATCTTGGAATATTGATGCGTAGCTTTCATGCCATGATATGACTACATGGGTAAATTTTTTTCTAAGAATAAAACCGAGTCGTTCATGGGAAAAAATCGAGTCATCACCACCATTTGAAGTCTTTTAAACGCCATCTGAGCGATCCACGGATGGTTTGTGTGATTAGTTATCCTATAGACTACTTAGTGTTAACATAGCCAGGATGTGAAAGTTGGTGTGCTAACCTGATCCCGGTCGGTTACCCGTTGACGAAATGCTAACCCAGCAGCACCAAATAAGCCAATAGTCAAGCACATCTCTCAGGAGTAATTAAGATGATCCCGACCAATAGAGCATTCATTATACTCTTATTGTCCTTTCATCAAGTACGTAAAACTCCAATTTTTTGACTAAAGATAACAATCTCATGTAAAATCAGGCAAGGTGCGGACAAGTCACTAGCGGAAGGCGGAAAAATAGGACTGAAGAAAGACCTGACGCTATCACCTCCCGCTGAGCAGAGCGCGAAGTCAAGCCTTCACGATAACAAGCGATGCCCTTTCGCCAACTTTCCTTTGTGTGAACCTCCAGCAAAACCTGATTATGAAATTTGGCTCTTCTTCCAACTTATTGTTGGTTGCTATGCGAGCTAATCCCCACTGCTCTGGATTTATGGATATAAATCCTAGCAAAAAATGCGAAATTTCAAAATAAAAAAAAAGATTATGGATATACTCCTAGTAAAAAATGCAGCAACGAAATGAGGAAAACATTCTAGGGCCACCGAGAGTAGGAACAACCGCGGACGTGTCGGGTAGGCAAGCTGTTAGAATGGCCGCAAACAGTCAATTATCGTTCCGAAATGTGACACAAATTGATGCGACCTTGAGCGTGACATCCTACAAAAATTCTTGTCACCGCTTCTGTATTTCTTGTATTCTTTCTCTTTTCCTGTTTCTATCTGTGTTTCCCGCTTTTTTTCTCCATTTCTAGGCCTGCATTTGAATCGCCTTCCCAACATACATATGTATTGATAATGAAAACAACAAAATGCATTACACTGACTTGGAGGAGAGGTCGCCATCCATTTGCTCTAGTGACGCATTTTATGGACACAACGGCGAGAAGCAAACTATCGTTATCAGTGTGATCGGAGCGTAAAATATTGCTTTCAACAACGTCTGACATGGCTATGATACAAACATTTCAAAAAAGCATTGGAGGGCAAAGGCCAAGAAAATAAAGTTGGTTGTTTCAATCCATGAAAGGTTTTTAACGATTTCTCGTTGCCATGGCATTTTAGAAGAGCATTTGGATAAAAAACAGGTAGCACAAACTAGTGGTTTCATTGAATGTCGCAAAAAGGGAATATTTTAACGACGGCAATTTCCTAAATAGCAGGGACAGGCTTCCGGCGCCTTCGAAATGGCCAAGTTTTGCTCTTGCACACCATTTCGCTAATAGACCATGGATGAAATTCATTTCTTATCATCCAGACCTACATATCTAAATCTAAGTGAATTTATTTATTCGTGTCAAGATCTGCTAAACGGACCGTTTTCAGCCCTGCTGGATAAATGCTATTCCACATAGATATTTCTCTGACTGACAATGAGGCTCAAATTATGCCGGTATGGTCAAGCAGAAATCTAGCCCAACATGCCTCGAAATGCCAATCAAAACCATGTTGAAATTGCTGCAATTGTCGTGAACGGCTTTCCGCAAAGCGAAGCAATGCGAATTTAAGCCCTCTCAAAAATCGATCAATGAAGCCTACGCAAGCTATCCAACACCGAAAAGATCCTAGCTGTACAGGATAAATGATAAAATTCCGAAAGATTGGGAAAAGGCGGAATCTTGAAGGGACGGGTGCTGATTGGTCAGGGAACAATGGGTCGAATATGCATTGGATTGACTCAGGTCATCCCCTATCACCTTTGATATTATGGTACTCACTATCTTGCTGCTCTTTATATTTGAGAATTTCTGAAGTCCCCTTGAGAACTACTGATAAAAAGGTTCCAGACCAGGGGACGCTAAGGAGACCACACTTCCGGTCTGTTAAAGCCCTGAAACCGGCGTATGAAAACTCAGAAGGTATCCTAGCTTTCCAAGATCCCTCCAGGAGCTTTTGTTTCTCTTAATTATTACACGACAGTAGTGTCATGTCTTTCATCAAGCAGTAGAACTTGTCTTTCAATGGGTATAAGTGGGTGTGTATCATCGTGAGGGAAGAAGGGGCGTAACCAGGCGACTCTGATTGGCACATTTGGGTCGCCCGCCACGCCCACTTGTTTGACTCGTACGGCACGCATGCGATTCACGCCGTTCGAGTTCAAACAGATGGGTGTGACGGACGGCCCGAGTGCGCCAATCAGAGCCACCTGGTCACGCCCCTCTTTCCCGCACCATGATACACATCCGGTATAAGCACAGCATCTCGGAATATCCAGCCCAGGAAAAATTAGTGAGAAATTCCAAGATTTTCGCAAATCCTACTAATCGCGAGTGCGTTCCAACATTGGTCCAGTAGGTGCATACAGCTCCTTTCACATCCAGGAACGACAGCTGCAGTCGGTTGTTCTACACAACCCTGGACGTACCACCACATGACAACTGCACTGGCTACGGCGACGAATGGTGCATTAGCGATTCTAGCCCATCAACAGAGTACATTGATCCACTGGAAGGACGATTAGCGGTGTGGGCGACGAAGAACATCTCAGTGGTATTGGGGCAGCCATATTACTTCCACTTGAACTGTTTCTGCATCGAGACGACCCAAATGGCAAGGTCTCCTACGTTGCTAACGTGGCGACATCACAGAAAGGACAACAGCAACAACTGTAGGTCTACAGGCTCAGCGTTAGAGTTAGCTGAACAAGAAATCACCAAAATAACTTCAAATGACTCAAATATGAAGAGAAAAATTCAAGAAATCGTACGAGTGGACGAGGAAGAAATTGATCGATGCGTTGGTTCGGCAAGTGAACATGTTGCAGGAAATCTGTGACAGTAGACTCGCGGAAGAACATTAACCGTAACAAAAAGAAGGTGAGCGACGATGGGAAGATTCTCACACATTAGCTGACAAAAGCCATTTATTCGTCTTAAGTGCTGAGGTAATTCATAAAGGAAGAAAGGGACACTTCGTTCAGCATCTCGCGTAAAGGAACGTTATTAATTAATTCACATTGCTAAAGAACCACCGAGACCGTTGTGGCGCAGCATTTTTCTCGCCAGATAGCGGAATGTGTGTGATAGGCACTATCGAACAACGTCCTTAGGCATGCATCGTCACTATCGGTGTGGATAGATGTGCGGAAACCGGAAAATTCGCGGCAAATACGTCGTGAATCATTAGCAAAGATAAGACAAGCGGATTACGATCATTACGCTACGTTGTCGCTGGTGATTGAAGCGGACCGGGCGATCTGCGCGCCCACCGTCAATGCCCGAATACCTCGTTGAATACCTAGGATTCGCAAACACGGCCGAAAACTTGTGGTCGATTGGGTTTTTAGGCGATCTACTGTACAGTCGGGTGGCGGCAATAACACTTGCCCCACCGCAGTATGCATTCGCTTTGCATAATCCGCGAAATTTTGAGCGTTTCGACCGGAAACAGTGAGAAATCGTAGAATTCCGGAGCCTATGAGTCAAGGGCTAGAATCCACGGTAGTATAACCAAGCGAAACCAGGTTAGCAAACCAACTTTTGCCTCCTGCGTCTTCCAACACTATGTAATATTTAAGATAAATAATCACGCCAAACACTGCTAGTTGCGGGGCCAACGTTTCCTGAATACCAGTCAATGTTTCCTTTTTTTCGATGCTGCATTAGCAAATCTTCATAATAAGCGCGGAAAAAGTAAGACTTGAATCCTTGGCTGAGTAGTAGTCCAGAATATTATGTAAAATAACGAATGGCCCTGTCACCTGCTGAAAGATTTCCAGGTGGCTCCATTGCTTGTTAAGCATCTGAAAGGAGATTCAATTGGCTAACTGTTTTGGATATCATTTCGTTGAACAGCGTCACGCGGCGATCGTTGCATAACAATCGCAGGGCTTCGGCTAATGAACGAGAGATTTGACTAAGGCTATTCGATCACTGTCGTGGAAACGCACGAACATAACTACCAGTAGATATTCTCAAACTAAGCAAGCGTACGTCGCCTCCATCGATCAGCACGATTTCGATACGCCACAAAAGAATGAACTTTCATATTATAAGGTTGAGGAATTACAAACACCTGTTTGAGGAGCAAATAAAAATTTTCATTAGGACAAATATTCAATAGCCCAATGTGAGAGATACTTTTTTGCTTAATCAGTGACTCTTCTCCTTCCTTCACACAAGAAATCAAATCTCTAGCTAGAGAGTTCGGTTTGTTGTGGGTCAAAATGTTAACCCATCCAAATTCTGGTTCCTTCAAACTCCTTGAAGTTTTTCACCTGCACGAAACGATTGGTACACGGATGCAAGCAAATGTTTGGTAGTGTCAAACCTTGACTATGAGGCGGTATTTGAACGAGACCAAAACCCAAATCTGCAGATGGATGCAGTCGAAAAAACTGATTGGCACCATGGATTTCGGTTCAATTACCCAAGTTTGAAAGTATTTTCAAGGAGTAGATTTTTGCACGGAAGTAGCCGGGGGGCAAAGCGAACTTCCTCTTATGGCATTATATGAAGTTTGGTGCAGTTCTACAGGTGATGTCCTTTGTCTAAGTTCGTACAACTGACAGAAGAAATTTCCACATTTTAGATCTGTCAGCTTCTAAACTTATTTAAAATTCGGGAGTTGAAGGAATCCAAGCCGTTCCTAAATCATTTGATGCGGAATGGACTGCTCCTTAAAATGAACACACACTCACCTTCAAATGTTTTAATGCGGTCGAGAAATATGATCACGAAGACAGCAAACATTTATAATTCCTCAGCCTAATACTATTTGCCAACAAGGTTGTTAAATAGAAGTATTTCCTATCTCCTCCAGAGTTTCCACTTGAGGATTGTGATTGGTGTCCTAAAATTAGCTCGTAATTCTTATCTAGTGCCCTAAATATTATAGATGAGGAGAGAGCGTGGAACTGCATTGGTAAAAAAGATCATATGTATAGTCTATCCAACACTGCGATTTACGATACGCGCTCGAATGCCGGCATGCTACTGTCAACGAGTAATAAATCTGAGAGCATATTTCGAAAAAAAAAATCGCTGTGGTCCCAGATATCGTCGTCGACAAGGACAAGAAAATGGCTCTGCGATTACCTACATACAGACTAGCATATTCTAAGGAGCAATCTACCTGTCTCAGTAAAGCCATCGCAATCGAATAGAATACGATGAAGAGAATGTGCAAAAAAAAGAGTTTCGATATTAACTCTGCATTGAAGCTGGTGCTTTAGTTTTTTTTAAACTCCAGCAAATATTCCAACAAATGTTCTAGGTTTGGATAGTTTTAGGACGCAGCTGAAAGTAAGACAAAAAAGCCGAGAATGCTAAAAATTGCAATCCATATGATCAGGATTTCTGCGGTAACAACGGCAGCTGCTCAAATCGGATGGAATGAGGAAATCACGGCAATGTTTTACAGCTGAAAAACCTGGCACAGGGAGACGCAGAGGAAAATTATGAAAACTCGATTACAAAAGCTGGTAAATCTCTAATTTCATAAATGTCAAAATCAAAAATTCATAAATGGAGTACACTATCAATCGCCATTGATCAGGTAACTACAGAAATAATGGGAACAATAGTGCACCCACTAATTCAAAAGTCAACATGAAGAAACTTCGGAACAACTAACTTTAGAACCCTTTGAACTCCTTTATAAGTCATCACTACCTTTGTTTAGCACATGTATCGACACTTCCTGGGTTATTATCACACAAAGAAGGCCGATGTCGTCGTAAGTGTGGAACCAAGCAAGTTCACTTCAGAGATATATCTTGAGTCATTTAAAAACATAATGATGAACGAAGTACGATGAGAGATGACATGCATCTAGTTCTGAATAGTTGCGGACGAGACCCAAATCGCTCTTCTCACTAAATTCCAGGGAAACACTTGAAAACAAGATTCCTTAGGCAGAGAAGAACCTTGGTCAAGGAAGAAGAACAAGAGAATAGTGTAAAGTACTCAATTTATGGACATCAAAGCGATTGAGCAAAACGAATGGGCTCCTCAGCGCAGGATAACAAAAGTATGGAAACACCCGGGAAACAGTAGGAGAAGTTGAACGGTCTGCCCGTACAGGAAAGATTGTCAAAGTTCTACATTTGCCCAAAAACCTAGGTGAAATGTCCATTAGGCAAACATAGCAATACTTCATACAACATCACCTGCAGTGCGCGTCGATGGTGGTGGCCTCGACAAGGACGCCGCGCAACCGCGTCGCACACGCCGGAATCGTTGTCGACAGCCGTCGGAGTGTTATTTCTAGGCGCTTTTCTTCCCAATTTAATGATCTTTTCAATTTTTCATGTTTCATAACGAGAAGTAGCATTATGGCAGCAAAAGACGTCAATTCCGGCTCGCGCGGCGCGGTTGTGCGGCGTGCTTCTCAAGACCGTGCGTAGGTGGAACAACATTTGGTCCAAAAATATTATATCAATTTATTTCACATTATTTTCATGTAACTGCACCATATTTCACTTTACAANCGCGTGCGTGTGATGCGCACGTCTATATATGATGAAGGAAAGGGCTAGTCGCATCGCTGACGCAGGTGAGACGCGCGCGTTTACGACCTCGCGGCAACTGCGCATTAATCACTGAGGATGTACACGTCATGGAAAATCTCCTGCAATGAATGCGTCCTGCGTTGCCACTAGCCCCATCTTTCAACATACATAGGCGCGCGCGTCAAGCGCACGCATATAGTATAAAATGCCTAATTGCACAATAAATTGACAATAAGGCTGAAAAATGCCAGAAGCGGTGAAAAATGCCGAGAGCGAGAAACCAGGTGAAGAGATGACGATAAGTGACTAGTTGACGGGGTTAGACTAGACAAATGCACAACGTAGACGAATTGGAGATATGAGATAACACAGCAAAAAAAAGGGAGTGGTGGTGAGGTAAAGCGTGAGAAAATGGTGAAATCTCCGCTACTTAGGAGTCCCACACGAATGGGCCGTCTGACAAAAGGCACGCTGCTGGCCTGTGACTGGTCGATTCATGTGCACGTCTCGGCTGCAGCCTTTAAAGGTACAAGCAACGCTGTGGAGAAATATGTAGATTTTCTAAGTTCGAGAGGAGGGGGGATGGGAGATAGATGAGGCGATAAACTATAGAAAAGTGGCCATCAATGTCATCCGTTGCTTCAAATTTGAGGAACCAATCTGGGTTTAAGAAGCACACGTATGCGGAGCGATGGCGTCGCGGCATATGTCTTGACCTTCAAAGACGAAATTATGTATTAGAGATATTGAATCCGGCAAAGTATAGTCTGGTAGCATACACAGGGCCCATGATCTGACATTGTCCGCAATTACGTCCGCTTAATTTCTAAGCCTCTTCATTATGTTTTGACGTGAATTTGGTGTCATTCCTTCTATTTTGGCGTGCTGCATCCATCCCCGTCAAAAGGAATTCTGTGGCGTTCTCCCATCGCTGGAAACAAGTGTGGTCGTAGTTGCGGACAATGTCAGATCATGGACCCTGTGTGCGCTACCAGACCATAAATAATTTCCTCAATTATCTGCTCAATGAAATATAATCGATAGTATGCAACAAAAAAGAAGCTAAGGCAAACACGAGGTGGTCCTGGCTATAGGAGAATATCAGGTTGATCTAATAACTGGAAGTAAATACTAAAAAATGGAACTGGATACAACAAATTACAAAGTAATCTTGAAAGAGTTGGAAACTCATCCTGGGTCGGGATAGCGCCATTTTCCCTGCCCCTATGTGCGCCCGAGTATGGCATGGTGATAGTCAGGTGGAAATGCCCGACTTCGTTCCAACTGCCGTCGGCAGCAAAATGCAAAAGTAAACCGGCCATGCGGCTGAGTGCTCCATGTGAATGTGCAGAGTATTTCATCGCAAAAAAGGTGGGAAAGCTTTTTATGAGAAGTTAAATATCCTGAAAAGGTTGAAAAATTCACCGGAATAGACAGTTCAAAGAGGCCGGCCTTTGTGGACGTCAAGTTGCATAAAAATTGGTGCTGAATTACTGTTACTCTACACTGCCATGGGAACGAGAGTGTACGACGGCGAACGGAAGTGTGGAACGGAAAGCAAAATGTGTAAAACTGCAGAATCAGAGAAAACTGACAGCTAGTCGGTGTGCTTCAGGAAAATCTCCGTCGTGGTTTGCTGTGGATGCACACTGAGACAACACTGAAAAGAAGTCGTTATACTCGTTTTTCGTTCTTTATTGAACGCAAAGTGGGGAACGGGCACGAGACGTGATTAATGCACGGATTGAAAACATTCGTACGACATTGCTGTACTCTTATAAGAAGACATAACAAATGAATACTATCTAATATTCCTTACGTTACTCTAAGAAGAAGAGTCAATCAGATATCGAGTACAGACGAGAAGATAGTGGTACGTGTAATGAATATCACGAGTATCGAAGGAGAGAGGTAGAAATGAATGAAGCTTCCAAGTGGCCAGGATGGGCTAGAAGAAATTGAAGTCATTAGTCAATAAAAACCCAGCCCAAACTCCAGAAAGAAAATGTCACCATTCAATAATATGCAGGTGAAATTTTTCAAGTGCGAAAGAATCGGAAGGAGGAACAACTTAGAAAAGCAGACCCACAAATGCCTTTCCTGGTCACTGTGAAATAACGATTCTTTCTATCTCGAAGGCCATTCGAAACTTTGGCTTTTCTTTCCAAACCATCGACAGGTCAAATCATACCATCTCAAGGACAGCGGCTAATGTTTGTAGAGGTGATCTGTGTCATTGCCTTTTTAATGTGCACTCGGGTATCCTTTGTCCTGTAGCACTTCAGAAAAAAGAAACTAACCAAATTAATGATTCTGTTCAACTTCTTAATTTTTTCCTGTTGATTATTTTACTCTTTTTCTAGATGCAGAGCCTACAAACATATAAGAAGGCACCTTGAACGAGATTGGCATCTACGTAGCTGTGCATGCCGTGGGATAGAACTGACCGGCTCACATCCGATTATTCAAATATGTAAGCCTTTCTGCAGGATTCGAACCAGGAATGGGAGGATTTAAGTTTGAAATTTCGAAAGGTAGAACTCAGAAACCCGAAGGTCCGAAACACCAGAACATCGATTGCAGAACTCAGAAACCGGAAGGTCCGAAACACCAGAACATCGAAAATGCCGGAAGTCGGAAGAACGGAAGCACAAAGTGCCCAGCATATGTGTTTATATGTACACAAGGAAGAATGAATCGTGAGGAAGAATGCCTCTCAACCACAGGGGAACTTGCGCCACATCTGGAATTGCTCATCTGATTCGAAAGGAGGCACCCGTGTCATCTGCTCTAATGGTCAGTTAGCGGTCACCCGGGTCGTAACGTCACACCAGCGACATTAGAATGGTAAGCGTTTGGTCTAGCAGCTCCTTGGTTGAAGAAAACAAGCTCAGAATTTCGTTTGTATGGTTATGGAGAGATTTGGATGGATAGTCTTATTATCGCGTCGCCCATTTAGGGCTCTGAAGAGGCCGATTCGCCAGAAAGAAAGCCAAGGTAATTTGGTTACCAATCTTGTCTACAGCTCAGAAAAGTAACAAAATAATGTGCAGATAGATAATTGAAGAAATATATATATATATATATATATAT
>JARK01001426.1:513792-528865 GCA_000688135.1 Ancylostoma ceylanicum | reverse complement strand
CAAAATGACTAAACCCCCCCCCCCCCTCCCTTAAACTCTGAGAAGATTCTGAAATGTCATATCTACCGCATATCTAGCCTGATTTTACAGAAAGTCGACAGCGTACAGAATCGGTCGAACACATTAGGAATGCACCCCAACGCAATCCCAGTGAAAGATTAACAGAAGAAATCCTTTGAATTTAGGCGAAATACTGCCGAAATAAAGTAGAGCAGTGACGAGTAGAGACCAGCTTACGCGAGCGAATGGATGAATAGTCGCATACAACTACAGCACCAGCCATTTGGACAACTTTGCCTGGTTGCATTATCACCGGTGCACATTTGTTATACTGAGCCTGACCACTCAATGCCGAGTTGACCGGTCGGACAGTCGATTGCTCTACAAGAACGTCGTGGATTTCCGAATTTCAAATTATTTCTTAATTTCCCAATAATTGTAGTTGCCGTGGGAAGGTGCACTGACGCTTGGTAGTAGAAAAACGGAATTGTATCAGAAATCCACGCGCAAGCGCTGGCATCCTCTTGCGCGTGAAATGATGCGCGAGCAGCTCTGGTGATACCGAATTTCTCCATATTCGGTTCTTCTACTTTGTATATAAACAGAACTTATCAAATTCCTATTTTCGCATACCCACCGTATTCGTCAGCGTTTGCAACTCGCATAATTCTTGACAACATACAGTGGGCGTCAACGACGGTGACCCGTCTGTGGCCTCGAAAAGAACGCGGCGCGACCGCTCCCCTCGAGCGGCAATCCTCTCCGGGACATCAAATTATGGGGTTTTCTCGATAGTCAGTTAGTTTTCTTATTAGTGATCATCAAATGCGAAGAACAACTATCAAGAAAACCAGACACGCCACTGCGTCAACGATTCTAACGTGAGCGGTGTGGTCGCGCCGCGTGTTTTTCGAGGCCGCAGACGGGTCACCGCCATCGACGCCCACTGTATGTGAAACAATGATAGAGTAACCACGTAAAGTTGTCTAGACGGCATCTATCGACAACTACACCCTCACTTTGTTTCCAATAACAGGAACGAACCAGATTCAAGAAGAACGACATGAATGGATGCCCCAAGATATCCTCGATGCCTCCTGGATTTCTCCGTCGAAGAGCCACTTCAATATCACGAACCCTATAGAATGAAGAAAATGAAATGATGGTGTCTTGAACATAAAAATATGGGGACAAACCTGTATATCAAGTATACGGTCACGATTTTACTCGCTATGTCGTCAGTTGGTGCTAAATCATCATAGATTGCAAGCAGAGCCATACCAACAACCAGTGAACAGCGCTCTTTAAATATCTATAAAAGAGATTGGCAACAAAAACCAACGGATCTTACCATACAGTGGGCATCGATGGTGGTGACCCGTCTGCGGCCTCGAAAAGCACGCGGCGCTATCGCGCCGCTCGCGATAGAATCGTCGCCGTAGTGGCGGATCTGGGTTTTCTTGATAGTTGTTCATCACATTTGATGGTAACTAATAAGAGAACTAACTGACTATCAAGAAAACCTCAATGTCCCGGAGAGGATTCCTGCTCTAGCGGCGCGGTCGCGCCGCGTGCTTTTCAAGGCCGCAGACGGGTCACCGCCATCGACGCCCACTGTAGATAAACCAACAACAACTCCTCACCTCGATGAACTCAGCCGCAACCTTGTTTAACGGTTTGGAATGACACTTAATCAATCTGAACAAAATTATTTCCCGCTGCAATAGCAAATACGAGGAAAAACCATGATACCTAATAATATCAGTTGCGTACTTCCTTGACAAACCACACCCGTCATCATTCGCATTCTCTACAAGGTCATCAAAGTCATCGCCTCCAACATCTTTAGCCCGTCCTTTTTTCTTCTGAGTTTTCTTTTTACCGCTCATCTGTAACAGAACGGATGTAAAACCAAGTAGGTACAAAGTGAAGAAAACACAAAAATATTATCACAGCAATGGCGAGAGGGATGCGATTCCAAGCTATACATACATATGCACCAATACTCTTCGCAGTTCAAAGACTAAAGCAGAAATTTAGAAATGGAGTTCAGCCCAAACAAATAAGACGTTAATTATGAATGTTTTTATGTGATTACAGACATAGTCTGGAAATTCACGGCATCTAACTCACAAAATGAAGGTGCTGCAGCGAACAAACTGCGGGGGGGGGATTTTGCTATGAACAAGGACTTCATGGGATTGTCGGGAGTATTGTGCAGTCCATTTTTATATCAGGTAACCACTATGCTCCTCGAGGAGTATGGCACCCTGCGTCATCGTCGACGGTGGCCGCCGATGTTGGCGATGGCGGCCGCCGCGACACCCCGCCTGCAATCAATGCGCATCGGCCTCAGTCGCCAGTGAAGGCGACGCAGGGTGCCACAGTACTCGAGGACTATGGCGGCAATGTCAGGTGCTGATTTAGGCGCCGTGGCGTTTGGGCTCAGTCGGGAAAGGGGCCTGGCCAATGATGCCCTATGGATATAGAGGTGCTACGGTGCTTCTGCTGGCAGCTACACAGAGTCACGAAGAAAAGTGTGATTATTGCGCGTTTTACCGCTTCTACTTCCAATTAACGATGAATTAACGCTACCGAGTGTTTTGAATAGAGTTTTCACTTGAAGGGTTCGTTCGAGGAAGAAAATTCGAAAATTTCACTAAATGAAGGAGAGGAAGTAATACACTTTTGAATTGGAACCACATGCCCCAAACGAGCGCCCTCCCTAATTTAGCATGTATCTGCATGACAGTGTTTTTCCCCTATCTAATGATGGGCTAGCTTCGGCTCACCTACTCCGCATCAGGATAATTCAGGCTCCTGAAATTGAACAAACATCAATGTTTAGGATGAAGTTGTGCAGTTGAAACTGAAAGATGTAAGCGCATCTTGATCTTGTTTGAGCTGGGGGTCGTCGCACAGATCGGTTGTAGCTTTGGCCCGAACCAGACTCGACGGCGAAGATATGGCGACGCAAGCGCCGGCCGGCCCCTTGACAAAATGCTCGAAACAACCGGGAGAATACATTGAGATGTTCCTATAGAATCACGGAGCCTGTTTAGAGTCTTTGTAGGCAGCACCCACGGAAATTTTCGTGTTCGAGATTTTGTTTTTTGGTTGATACCTAGCAATGGCACCAACAATTTTACGAGAGTTGCAGCGCCGTAGGTATCAGCGTTCGCAAGAAATCAGAGGCTACATGTATTAGGATGTTACATAAGTTTGGTTTGAAATTTTCAACAAAAAAAGTTTTGTTAAAAACCAAATAATAACAGGTATAAGTCGGAATTGCAACGCAACAGTCGCTGGACTTCTGGCGCTTTTACCGCAGGAGTTCGACTCTGATGCTTCAGAATTCGGTGAATTACGAGGCAAAGAAGGGAGTGAGGTAGTACTGGAAATGCCTTAATTTGGCGGATCTACTCTCGCATAGTAGGCATTTCTGGCAGCTGATAACTGGCGCTCTGCTAGAGTAATGCCCATTCAACTGGTAGTGAGTGTTGATGGAGGGATCATGGACTGAAATGTGGTCGTTTTCAATCAATATGAAGCATGCTTGGTAGTACACAACCGCGCTGCTTGCCTTCGTTCGGTGAATGCACCAACTTCCACTGTTTTCTGAATGACCTATAAGATTTATGCTAGCTAATGCGCGACTAAAAATTCCTCTGCGAGTATTTCGCGTTTCCAAACAGTTCGGAAATCAAAATTAAGGCACACTTCGCAGTCTGACAAAGTGGTGTGATTTCCACAGATCGCTTGGATATTTTTATTTATTCATTTTGTGCACTCAGAGATGCGCCAAATGAGGATAAGGTAATTTGTTAGTAACAGAAAACATTACTGAAAGTTTCGATCCCCAGAAAGGGTTAGTACAACATGGAAAATGAAAAAAAATGTTGTGCTATTGCCCTAAATAGGTAAAACTTGTAATACTATCACAAAGAAAGAAAAACAGCATGCAGGAAAGAACGCCGCAGTGGATATCGTCACACTCCTTTCGTAGTACTGGACACGTCTCACCCCTGGAGGCCAGCACACTTTATAACCATGGGGACAAACCTCAAAGCGTCTCCCCCCATTTTGGGTGGCGGCGCACCCTTACCACATCGATGGCTAGAATCTCCATTACTTGTGGCGCATATCATGACTTATAGGCAGTTCAGAAAAGAGTCGGTACTGTTGCATTCGCAGATTGAAGGTGGGCTGTGGACTAGAGTGTTGCATTCGAAATATTTTTTCGAATATTCGAATATTCGAATAAACGAATATTCTGAAAAGGGCGAATATTCGAACAATCGAATCAACGAATATTTTGAAAAGGCCGAATATTCGAATATTCGAATAAACGAATATTCTGAAAAAGGCGAATATTCGAATAATCGAATAAACGAGTATTTTGAAGAGGCCGAATATTTGAATATTCGAATAAACGAATAATTTGAAAACAACGAATATTCGATTATTCGAATGATTCGAATAATCTACTTCTTCGAATATTCGAATGTTTCGAATAAACGAATAATCGAATATTCGAATAATTATTCGAATATTATTCCACTCTAACTAGCGGTGGCAAACTGGTGGTAGCTGCACTGCGTTGAAAAGACGTGTGGTCCCCCCAAACGGGAACATGCTGTTCCAGTATTTTGAACATATGTTTACATAGGAACCAAATTTGATTTTGAAAAACTAAGAACAAAGCCTTAAAAGGATAAAAAGTCGAAGACACATCTGTTTTATCAAGCATTGTGGAGAAGCTCGCCGTAAATTTTTTTGGAAAAGGGCTAGGACCTCCAAAGGTGCGTAGATATTCTCGGACGATTCGGTGCTTATAAAAACAGATCAAACGCCTACGGAAAACGTAGCAATGTGGGGCTGTTCTTCAAGCGGAAGCAATTATTGTGGACTACTACGTAGATGGAACCAATTCCGGCTGCTTCCTTTTCTCTCAATTATCCATGTTCCAAACAAACTGCTGTGAGTATATCGCTCAGCGATGGGTGTAACGGAAAGATAACGGTGCTAGCCGTCTCAATCATCGGTTACCACCATCGACAGTCTTTTGCCTTCGAAATAGAACGAAAACAGCTATCGATGGAAGTACAAACTCCAACATCTGGCGGTCTCTTGCCATCCTTCTAAAAGGGCTCGATTTCGTTGCATTAAAAACCACCGCACTATGAGAAAAATTTTGAAGACGGGTGGTATCGTAGATACTGGCTTTACAACTTTGCAAATTGATTTTAAGCCAAAAAGCTCCTGCGATCCGTCAATCCGGTCCCTAAGACCAGATTGGGGCTATAGGGTGACTGAGAATCCCTTGGGAAGTTCTTTGCCTTTCCTGAGAGTTTGCTCACTAAATTGAGTTCGAGGAGTGGGGGAGAAGCGCGCTTTATTCACGGAATTTTTCAGAATTGCCACAAGATTGTAGCGCTTTGTAGATGGCAGCAGGTGATATTGCACATCGTAAAGTACATAGTTCCCTCCTGAGCAAAACCAACGAGAAATTGGGATCATCGAAGCCTTGGCCGTTCAACTGCGTGCTTGTTGAGAAAATTACTCGAGAATGGCTATAAGGACGAAGCTGCCACTGAGACATCTTATTATATTAATCGAATATTTGAGCGCCTCTACCTCGAATATTCGAATAAACGAATAATTAAGAGTGATCGAATATTCGAATATCCGAATAATCGAAAAATTAGAAGTGATCGAATATTCGAATTATTCGAATAATCGAATATTTCGTCCATGCCGAATATTCGAATATTCGAATGTTTCGAATAATCGAATATTCGAATATTCGAATAATTATCCGAATATTATTCGATTCGGTCAACACTCTACTGTGGACATAAGCCGTTTAGACGAATTCGGACATTGGGCATAGCCTTTCAAGTAAGGATTTGAACGGTTGGAAATGATCTGCTCGCGTGCGTATATGCGATGCAACTTCTACTCCAGGGCGAATGCCCTGTAGTGACCTCGTTGATTCTAGTCTATAAGCCTGCGGAAAAAGCTCACATTCTTACCAGAACTCTTTTTCCATAATTACCACAGTTGAGAATACATGAAAAGTTTTAAGAAACAACTGAAAAGCCACTTTCTAACGTGATTTCATCAGTTCTCGCATTGCCCGATTTTTTTTTGCCTTTTGCGCGTAAAGCAGTGACATAGTATTTGAATGCAGACGACACATTTTATTTGACATCAAGTCCAATGTCCGAATTCGTCTAAACGGCTTATGTCTGGGCTGTGCGGTTGTGCACTACCAAGCATACTTGTTATTGACTGAAAAGGACCGCGTATCTGTCCATGGTCCTTCTACCAGTACCGACTACCGGTTGAATGGACTGTATAATAAAGGGCTTAGTCTGTCTGTAGGTGTGAATGTGTGTCTCAATATCGTGTGTCACAAAATTCTACGACTGGTCAGTGATGGTGATTGTGAGATCATAAAAAAGGCTAGGGACCGGTGTGGTGTGGTGGAGTGGGGTAGAAAGGAGATCAAGGAGAAGGTTAGGTAGTGTGCAACGGGTGCACCGATGGAGAACGATTGCTCTTGCGTCCAAGAACGCCGCGAGAGAGTCCGCTGCCGTGATAAGGGTGCGCCTTCCCCATTCTCTGTCCCCTTCATGTCTGAATGAATTCAGGCACTCGTGGGGTTCGACCCCAGCACAAAGAGATTTAGCCCCGCCCACTGCCATGGAAGAGGCGACGTGCTGCTGGTGCCGTACGTGCTCTGTTCCTCCCCTCGAGTACTAATTTCTACAGCCAGACGTGCTCTGTTCCTCCCCTCGCGTATCAGCTACCACTCATTCACTTCCGGGGTTTGACCCCAGCACAAAAAGTTTTTATCATACAGTCCTGGCTTATCATTTTGCTGATACTAAGACGAGGCGTATATAAGCAGGCCGTCGGGTGTTGTAGCTCAGTCATGTCTACGCTTCGGCGAAGACTTGACGAGCCCTACGGGACTCGTCTGGCCGGCTGAGGCCCGGTGGAAACCGTGGCCCAGCTATCGGTCAGGCGAGATGCGTGGGATGCGGTCGCGTGCGGACGCGGCGCGGACGTAGAAATCCGCCGCGTGGCCGCGGGGCCCACTGGGCGCAGGCGCCAAGGCGCCAAGGCGCCTGCGTGTCCAGGCATTCCACGCGTATTTTTGCTTTTTGCTCGTTATCGGAGCGCGACAGTGTGCTAAAATGTAAACGTGCAAGGCCACGTCTAACACGATATGACACGTGAGGGGACGAACAGAGCACGTCTTCTGAAGAAGCGAGCACGTGCGGGGTGGAACGGCAGCACGTGAGGGGACAAACAGAGCACGTGAGGGGACGAACAGAGCACGTGAGGGGTGGAACGGGGGGTTCGACCCCAGGTGTAACTGGGGTCGAACCCCACGAGTGCCTGAGTCCTTCTTTCTGTTTACATACACCATTAGACCCTTATCACTTAGCTACCAGAACAACCATCTAAAAATAAATCATTCCAAGTGACCGTTTGCACTAAATTGGTTACATCCAAATATTCATAGCCCTTTGATTCTCAGGATTTCCTTTGTATTCACTGTGAAGCATGCGACCGAAGCTCTAGAAGTCTGGAAGTCCGGCGTTAGCCGGACGGCCAGACTGGTCCAATCATAAAGAGTGTCAGATAGTGAGGTACTGGTTGAAGCTCCAGAGTGAAATTCATGTTGCTCACATGGGATTACTCCACGTTTATCTAACCATGAAAGGAGCTCTGACCGTATTACTTTCTCAAGTACTTTTACTTGAGGTGGAGTAATACTTATCGGCCTGAAATCAGCCAGCAGGCAAGCGTTTTCTTTTTTCAGAATAGCTGTTATAAGAGCTCTTTTCCAAACACTGGGTACTTCACCACAAACTATGGTGAAGTCATATGTTGAAGATATGTGCCAGAGAGGGATAGAGATATTTTGCACAATTACGACAGACTATTTAGGTACTCCGTCAAAAATTTCGGAGGTAGAATGTTTGAGAGCCATTAGATGCTTCAAGACTAAGCTAGGATAAATGTAAACATATGGCATACTCTCATTTCCACAAGGGACATGGTTTTGCATGGATTCAGGTAGTGGGGTAAGGCAAGAAAAAGTCCTAGAAAATTGCTGCGCTGAAGCGTCAGCCTTTTCCTGATCATTCAAGTAGAAGATTCCACATTCATCTCTTAAGAGTTGGAAGCTTCCTAGAAGTGCAGGAAATTCTACGCATCAGCGCGTAAAGTGGCTTCATATACACGTTTCTTGCATATCGTTTCTCACGGTTACGTAGGAATTTACGTAAATGATAGTCGAGATCTGCGCATACTTTTTGTAGAGGGAAATAAAAGTAAAACTGTGAAATTCTTCAAATATTCTGCGCTTCTGAGCAAATAAAGCTTCTATATGTATGAGGTGGGTACTCGAGGAAAGCGGATAGACAGTGACAGACGAGTGGTACAAACTTGCCTGAACCTTCATAGATAACACTGCAAAAACGTCAGTAAATGTCATCGGTCGATGTGTAGTTCTCGAAAACAAATCACCAGTTTATACTCTCAAGTTAGCTATCAAGACTATCGTAATCAGCCTTAATATAGTCGGGTTATGGTAAAGGGAGCGTCAATCACGATTGCCACTCCCGTGGACTGGACACGCCGCGACATCCACGTGGCGCGTGGCAATCGTGATTGGCGTTTCCTGTAACTGAATGTCATTATGCAACTCTGTTTTCAATGCAAATTTTAGAACGCAGTGGTCCGAGGATCGAAATGGAGGGAGACACCGAATACATTCTACTATAGGCGATGAGGAGAATATGAGATCGAGAGTAGATTGACCCAATGTGGGAGTCAGTACATGCTGCCAAAGCCCAGTAGATTCAAAAAAGCTGAGAACCCTTTGAAAGGTGCTGTGGCTTCATTTGCACGCCAGTTTACGTCAATATTGAAGTCACCGAGGACAATGTTAGAACAGTTGTAGAACAGATACATGCCAGAAATTTCGAGAATAAATCATCGTCATGAGTAAATCATCGTCATTCTTTGAAGCGTTGGGAGTGCGGTACACTAAAACTAAACGAAACTTTTTCCTCTTTTCTCTGTTAAAAATCTCTAATATCTGCAGATAAAATATGGGAAACTGCAGGTAGGAACCGTCGCAGCCCACCTCGGATACGAACCAGAGTCCTACGTGCTATGAATACGTTTTTTGTTCTATCAGATGAAGACAGTTTCAACGATAGTTTCCTCACGACTCCAACTCCAGATTGTTGACGTTGTAAAAAAGCATGACTCGTGCGTGCTATGGCATGGGTGTATGAATGTTTTGGGAACACCAAGAGAGGATATTGTTTACCTCCATGCACTATAAAAATAAGTGAAACCATAAAAGCTATAACTATTATATAATTGGTGAAGATCAAATTGAAGATGCGACTTCTTTCTGCGCAGAGTAAGCATATGATTGCTGTTACGCAGATGCTTTTCTATGAATTGAAGTAGCTATTTCTACTTCAGATGGTTAGTATCGACAGAGGCCATCCAAATCCTCGCTTTACGTTCGGAAGCATTTCGAAGAACTTTGTCATAGAAGATTGTTTCACAAGAACGTGAATCAAGATGTCAATGATAAAAGGTGTAGAACGTGTGAAAGATGTAAATCTAGAGTAGAACAATAAAAACACCTATATTAGCTGTATCTTTTGACATTTTTAGTTTCAGAAGCTCTATAATGCATGAAGAATTCAGCAGTGCATTAAGCGGTTTACCGGACAAGCCGGCTACCCAATACAGGACATGCTGACGAAAGGCACCGGCCAGGCCACACTCATTATTGCGAGAACGTAGGGTGCTTTGGCTTTCCAGGTGTTTGATGGCGGTCAACTCGGGGAAAGCGGTCAACTCGGGGAAAATGCCTCAGAATCCGGCTCAACTCCAGAGAGAAAAATGGCATAATCGCAAACTCGGATTACCAAGTTTGATTCCTGTGCTTGAGACGGTTTGAGAGTAATATGGGGAGAGGAGGTACTCCCCATATTACTCATTTGATTTGAGTTGCCAAAGCGCTGCAACAAGCGGTCTATAGGATGTGTGCTGCAATTGATTGATGTGCAAAAATTCAAAATTCTAGTGCGGCACTACCTCACCATTCTACGTCTTGAGCGAAGTTTAAGTTATTTCCTCTCCAGCAGTGCTCATTGAATTTGGTAGTAATCTCTACGTTTCTTGCTAATGAAATAAACTATCTAAAGCATCTTCTGATCTGTACGCCTTCGACATGTAGCAGTGGGATTGCCTACTCGTTCCTTTTTCATATTATATCGCAATAACAGCTTCGAATACAGAGTCGATGGTAATGCTGTTCAACGTGCTTTCCTCGCTAACCTTATATTTTGCATTGTGCTAAATCCAACGCCATGCCAAGTCCACTATTAGGCGCAGTCGACCGGGAACTTTGGAACGCGTGCAGGTGTCGCAAGCTCTGCGTGTCTTCAGAGGTGAGAAAGAACTTTGTCGTTTTCCTTTTTTTCTTGTTTCTTGTTTTATTTCTTTTATTGTTCTCATTTATTCTAGTTTTCTTCTTTTTTTCGCTCATTTTTGATTTTATTTCTATCCATCTTAGGAATTGCTTAGGAATTTATGGGAATGTTTCTGATGGGGAACTTGAGTTCGTTGTCTTTCGATCTCCGTGGTCTTGCTGACAACTCGCCCGGTTTCTATTTGGTTTCTTCATTTTTGTTTATTTTGAAAAGCGTCGGCGTGTAGCCTACGCAGAGCACGAGAGTTACGGCGACAATGAGGAGATATAGAAGACATGGAAGATCTGATGGAATGTTCTGTTTTTTCGCCACCTATGGAGATGTTTACAATTTAGATTATTTTTGTTTCTGTCCCAGAATGAAGAACGATAAAAAATTTTTATCTTGTGTAGAACTTAGTATCCACTTATACTTATAGCGCTTCTTCTACTTTAGCTTGGAGACTAAACTTAGTCTCCGAACTAGAATAGAAGAAACGCCCGCGGTCTGTTCCACTGAACGGTGCGGACCACATTGTGGCAGCACAGTTGCCGTACTATGGCAGCACAGTTGGGGGAACTGTGCTGCCCAAACAGGAGAACTTCCGGCATACTTTATCAGCATTGCTTCTAAAGTGCTGCCGAATTTGCAGCTCTACTCCAATTGTAATGGCTGTGGAGCTCCTGTTCGACGGGGTTAGAGCTGCGCGAATGTCTGAGTAGTCGCACGCGCCTCAGTCGCACGCATCCAGTATAAATTGCCCTTAACCCGTAAAACGTATCGCCAGACAAGAAGTCCCTTAAAATGTATCGCCATTCAAACCTTGCCTTTTGTATCACCAAACACCCGTAAACTGTCTTGCCAACAGATTCTCGTTCCTTTGGTATTGCCAAACAGGCTCTTCACTCATTCTTCCGTAAAATGTATTGCCAAGCGAAATTTTATCCCGTAAACTGTCTTGCCAAACACATTTTCTTGCCAAATGTATTGCCATTTAACATCAGAGCGCTCTCTCTACCATTGCCGGCCAATCCCCAATTCGGTGATTCACTGGCCGGTAATGGTAGAGCGGGCCGGCCGAATGAAACGTCTCAGTAGGAGATCCATTATCACTTCTTGCAAAACAACAAGTCTTTAAAAGAGTGAAAATGCTTCATTCTTCAATAAACGAAGTCAGTCTGCTGTTGGAACCAGTTGATGGTCCGTCATTCCAATACTCATTCTATATCGAGCTACAGATAACTAACTTAGATTTGCAGGTGTCATCCTACGTTGTCGTTGACAGCGCCGTTGGAGTGAAACGAGAGGTTAATCGCAAATTCGGCCGTCACGAAAAACACTCTGTTCTTCTTCCTTACCATGAAGAGCTTACTTGTGAACTGGATGCTCGCTTCGATCACATAAAGCACGGTCTTGTGACAGCTGTTCTTGTGAATGAACAGCGGCCGGCTCTGCGAAATTTCGTCTTTGCTCTAAAAACGTGAGGGTTCTCGAGTCAATCAACATTTTAGTGTCGGCCAATACATGAGCGCCGCGAAGGTTCTTATCATTCATTTACCAGATTCGTATCTACCTATGGATTTCGTTTCTCGAAGGAAGAACACATTCAATTGATTCATTTACTTTATCTCATATTGGTCAGAAAGGATCAGTGGCCGGATATTGTGAACTATGCGGCTAAAGCCATAGAAGATCTTGTCAAGTTGGCTATCTCGTAATTTGGGGGAGAGTAAAAAATACAGGAGTTTCTTTTTCAGCAAATCATACTTCACCTACGAAGACCTGACTCTGGAGTGGGAACCTTTGTACAACTTGTACTACGGCGCAAACTACGGCAAACTTGAGGAAATCGATGGAAAAAACCTCCGAAATGCTGTTTTTCGATTGAAGAGGTTTTATCGACCGTCCGATACTCCAAAGATTTGGAACAGGGTGAGTCCAAGCTGTTGAAGTTTTTATCTGGCGTTGTTCGTTCGTTGAATTATCTGCTTACAAGCTTGAACGTCTGGTTAAGGCAGTAGACTTGGGCTTTTTTCAAAATTCATTCGCTCAGCTGTCTTCGTAAGAAATCTTCCGCAAATGAATGCGTGCGTCTGATTAATATAAATTGCCCTCATTATTCATCATACCAACCCGATCGTCCGGCTGATGCCGGGCTCTTGGGCACCTTTCGCTGCTCGCTTTGCTTTCTACTGCATCTTCTCCCCACCACGCGCCGCTCATTGCGCATTTGTCAGTTGTCCCTTTCTCTGCACATTCCTACTTCCCGGCTCCGGTGCGCCCTCTCCACAGCTAGGAGCGGTCGGATGACGTCTCTCACTTTGTATCGAAGCCGGCGCACTCCTTCCTCAATGGACGGTGACCTTCTCTCGGCGAAAAAACGCCCTTTAGTTGGTTCTAATGGTTATGAATAATTGAATGTAACCGATCAGGTGCAATGGCCACTTGAAATGGTTCATGTTCAACTGGCTGTTTTGCTAATTCAAGTGAATACTCTCTACTGGTGTACATAAACTCCAAGGGGGTGGTGGTCCATTCACAGCCGATTTAAGGGCAATTTACATCAGATGCGACTATGAGGCGCACGCATCCATTTGCGAAAGTTTTTCGATGAAGACCGGTCAACACGGCATGAAGTTCCCAATGAAAAGAACTCGCAGCCGTCGCGAGGTCGCAGGCGCGTGCGACTTCTATGCGACTGCGATGCGAATAGCTCCTATTCTTCATCATATAGACGCACGCGCGTCAGTCGCACGATTCCAGTATAAATCGCCCTTTAGACACCAATGGAATGGAAGAGAATAGAGACGAAACTAATTGACAGATAGGTCATGTAATTAGGAGAGAAAGGGATGCCGGCACAATACTTAAACATGGGATCACTTGTCGAGTAGCGTTCCTTTCCTTTTTTTGGTGCGGGCTTACCCTTATTACATCGTTGAATCGTCTACAGGCGTTTCCTCACTTTTGGACGCAGCGCACCCTTATCACACCGTTGGACCCGTCTCGAACTGCGAACTTGTCCAATAGAATTTTCTTCATTATTGGTACTCACCATCGTACCTAAATCCAACACCACTGTGCGCCGCCGTGCCTATTAAATAGTCGTGCGTCCGTTTCTTCATCTTTTCTTGCATAGGTGCTGCCTCACTCTTCTTCCGTGCCATTCCCTGTCCGCCTGGCTCCTACTTTTCATTATAGATATACCAGCCTGATCGTCCGGCTGACGCAGGACTCTCAGGCTTCTTTTCGTGCTCGCTTCGCTCGCGTTGCCTTCATGTGGTATCTCTCTCACACCACACCGGCTATTCCTCATTTATCAAAACCCTCGTTTATTGCACCTTCAAGCTTTCTGACCCCGAGGCGCCCTTTCCACAGCTGTGCAAGAGGCGAGCGACGTCCTTCCCTGTGTAGCACCGTTGGACCCAACTCCAGGCGTTTCCCCACTTTCAGACGCCGGCGCCCCTCACCTCACCGTTGGTCCCGTTTTCAGGCTTTCTTCCACTGTTGGGCGCCGGCGCACCCTTATCACACCGATAGACCCGTCTCCAGGCATTTCCCCACTTTTGGACACCAACGCACCCTTATCTCACCGTTAGACCCGTCTCCAGACACTTCACCGCTTTTGGACGCCGGCGCACTCTTATCACACTCTTGGACCCGTCTCCAGGCATTTCTCCGCTTTTGGAACGCACGGTTGCCGCAAAAGTGGACCCTCTATATTATCACCCCTTCTGGACGCTGCCGCAGCCCTACAGCGTCACCCCTCACCCGTGTACTTCTTCGCCTTCCTGGTTCCTTCCCTTCGACATAAAGAGATCCTACCAATCTCTTCCCTTTTATAGTGTCTGAACTTATCTCATTCATTCCAACTGTGGTAAACACAACAGTCGGTCCTTGACATGTTTGAACATGACAGATGTGGCCCAAAACACCTTTAAACAAAGGTAAAAATCAAAATTCACCACATTTCCGTACATAACTCGACGGGCTGAACGCGATGGTGTCGTTAGTTTTTGGCGACGGGGCCTGGTTCTCGTGTACACACACATACACACACAAACACACACACACACACTTACCATTCCTTAAGATGACCAATAGTGGGACGAAAGGCCGACGGCTTACTTCGCAGCGACGCTGTCGCTACCGTTCTCCACGGAAAGTTCTCATGCAACTGTTCCTACGCCAACACACCATCCAACGCAAACCGTGACATAAGATATGAAAACTTTTGCGCCCATCATTTTCACTCATTTTCTTCACAGCGACGGTTTCGCTGCGTATTAAGCCATGGGCCAAATACCTGCAAATTAGGGTAATAATCAAAACTTGCAGTCTTTTCGTACACATCTCGATGCGCGAATCACGATGATGTAGTTGATATTCTGACGGGACCATCGTGGACAAAGCAGCTCTGAGCACTCGATTCTGGGCAATAGTGACTGTGCACACTCAAGTTGAAGCAGTTATGACTGAATGACAACAACAGCTACAACATTCTAGCAACAATAATACAGCGATCATGACTTATAATAACGGGCTTATTCTGT
>JARK01001426.1:482727-508703 GCA_000688135.1 Ancylostoma ceylanicum | reverse complement strand
CGCAAGATTGTTCTGATCTTCTCGTCCTCTGCCCATCCCACCCTCAAGCCAAAATATGTCGACGTTTAGGCCGCTCTTTGGAGATTTCATTCGGCGGTCAGTGAGCGTGAAAAGCGGGCCGATGCCCGATACTCTTCATATTGCGGGCTGAACCCCGACGGTCGTGCATCAGCCCGATTCATGCTGCATTCGGCCCGCTATTGGCCCGATTGCCCGTTTGGGCCGCAACATGCGCGGTTCCGCCCGCAATTTGCCCGCAATGCTCCCTCGTTCAAACCTTTCGTCGGGGATTGGCCCGCGGATGGAACGGGATTTGCCCCTGGAATTGTCTGAGTAGTCTCTACGTTCCACTCCAGTAAATCCTTAGTGTGAAAGCAAGGTAGTACAGTGACATCACATTTGCAATTCAAATTTATTTGACAAATTTATTTGATCTCGAAAAATTTCACAAGATATTTGATCGATGCACAGTTGACCCCTTCTTGCAACTTTCTTCTCTAACTTCTTCGAATTCTCGCACCAAGCAAATTCAGCAGCAAATCCTAATAGTCCAAAGTCAGAAATATTTTCCATCGAATCGAACACCTCCTTCTCCTCGGTCCACATTTTCGTTTGCTACTGAAACGTCCTGTTCAAAACTGATGCAAGTTTTGATTTTAGAAATGAAATATGTAGAGGATGCGCTTACATTATTAGTTCTTATGTGAGCCATGAATTGGACCCACACTCTGCGCAAGTGTAATGACTTAGTCTGCCTCTAAAATGGAATAATTTGAGTGTAGAGGATGCTTCCCTCCAGGGTTACTAAAGGGTTACAGTGGGCCTTGAATGAGACTTACAATTCATTGGATCTTGGTAGTCTAATTAGGAAAAACTTAAGATGAAAAGTTCCAAATGGAGATTCTAGCAGTTGCACTCTCATCAAACCTAAATCTACAAGAATTGAAGATTTTGCAAGTTCTCCTTAAAGTTCAGAAAAGCAAGGACTCACATCACATTGGAACAGAAGAAAATTCTGTCCATACATGCGGAGGAGGAGCGAAATTATGATGTAGACGAAACTTGTACGGTTTCAGCGTCTCCATCGATTCAAAAGAAAAGAATGAAACACCAGTGAAGTTTTCGTGGGTGATATTGCTTATCACAGCTGCTCCGCCCACAATTTAGGTAGCTCGGCTGGTCCGATAAGATAAGAAGGGGTGCGCGGCTGGTCCGTCCAGATAAGGATGGGTCCGCGGCTGGTCCGCTTAGATAAAAAGGGGTGCTCGGGCGGTCCTCAAAGATAATAAGGGGTGCTCGGGCGGTCCTCTAAAAGTGCGTGAGTACGCTACCGTGAAGGCGGAGGCGTTGTGCCTCAGCAGTGAAGTAGCGAGTGATCTTCAGACTCAACTTAGAGAAAGTGTTTCAAACCAAATTCTCTGTGATGTTATTGGAAAATCACAAGAAAAATGGAAAATTGATAACGCCATGTCTGCAAGTCTCTGCTTAAGCCATGGCACCCACTTGAAATGAGTCCCACTTCTGTATAGGCCTATCATTGTATTTAGATAACATCCAGACACTACATCTGAGGGAACTGTAGATCTCCGAAAAAAGTTTAAAATTTGGAACCTTCGCACCTCATGAAAAGATTCTCATTACCTCCTACTGTCTAATTTTAATCTTTGGTTAGGGTGAAAAATAAATGAAACTCACAATAATGAGCAGATAAACTCTAGAAAAGAGAAAAAGTTTACTTGGTAACAATTCTAGAGACATCAATAGTGGGAATGGCTACAATTTATTCGCTGACCATCTTATACGCTCTAATTCCAACGAAAAACGATTTTAAGTTTAAGATTCTGAATATGATATATCGTACCTGAAAAAATGAGTGAGATGATCTCTGAGAAGACCACTTAGCAATCCTCTATCAGTTTCCTATCTTTTTCAAATTTTTCTTCTATATGTCACCTCCATCGACCGTGTGCGTCGATACTCATTCAACGCCTCTACGATGTTCAGATAAAATCGAATGCGTGGCGCATCCCACATGACGGGATTGATCAACGCCGACCACTTTATCCTTTATCGTTATGTCACCTCCAGTTGATAGCACTCCTACAATTCTATAAGCGTAGCGGGAATCATAACTAATGCTCGCTAGCGCGGCCTCCAGGATGGTGTTACAGTTTCCAGGCTTGCACTCCATTATCTAGTGACGATCGTTGGAAACTTCACGTTCAATTATACGGTCTATAAGTGCCAATGTGTGAACACACCCTTTAAAAGACGATTTTAAGAAATGACTATCATGAAGAATTTGCGCAACTCATCGATGGGGTTGCGAAGATTTGATGGTACCTACTGTGATGTCAGAAAAATTCAAAAGTTTCAGTGTTTCCGAATTTCAAACTTGGGAGTCCCGCCTGACAAAACGCTTTCTTATCACTTCCGGGACAAAATGAGGAGCACCAGCGGGAGACATCATTTTGGTTTTTTTTTTCCAGAGAATGGTGCGGGTTTGTTATTGCCACGTGTTAAACCTTATTAAATGAGGGGTATATAAGGGCCCTACCTTGCAGGTAGGCTCCAGTCTACTCTCCGCTTCGGCGGAGAGTGGAGTCTTACGAGACTCGTCTGGCCTGCTGAGGCCTGGTTAAGAACGTGGCCCAGTTTGAAGACCGTGCGACAGGCGTGGGGAGCGGTCGCGCTCGGCCGTGACGCGGATGCGAAATCCGCTAGTAGCGGCCGGAGTCGGCCCACGGACCGCATACGCGTTCACCGTGCATTTTTGTTTTCTTTCGTTTTTCAGTTTTAGGACAAAATTCGGACCCCCGCCGTAGCTCGCGGGACAAAATCGGGATGTTGCGGGACAAAAACTAGCTGTTTTCGATGACTCCCGCTCACCCTCGAGCGGGAGTCATCATTTTGTCAGGCGGGACTCCCAAGCGAATGTCTGAGTAGGCTTTCAATTGCGAAGGGTGCAAAATGAACAGAGTTATGAAAAGGTGGCGCCTCCGACGCGACACATCGCATTTATTTTGCTGTTTTTGAAGGTGGCAGCGACGACACCCTACACCAATCTAGTTTACAGGCGATGTAAATATTCGAGCTAAGTGAGAATTAGGGGAGGTCTGGAAATCTGGCGTAAACTGGGCGGCCAGACTCATGCAAAAAGAATAATCATTTATTTTCAGACAAGTGATTCCACTAATACCGTTTGCTTGGGTGGACTAGCCAGAATGATAGTGGCAACGCTGGGAGGTCCTTATGGGTAAGACCAATAGTACTTTTCTTGTACTTCTCTGTCTACAAGGATGTGTTGACTCAAAGAGGACCAATTCATCATCCATGAGCAGATTGCAATGGATGAGAGGAAGAAAGAAGCGTTAATTTAGTTTGACTTCATTTTCGTTCAAAAAAACCTCATGCTAGAGTTCGGTTGCAGGGCAGGTTTCAAAGTTTAGCCTGAAATAATATCCAAACCAGAAATTGGCCTATTGTATGAATTCGTTAGAGCCGAGACTTACTAGGAAGCTTGAAAGAAAAGCGTCCGTACGGTACACTAGTTAAAGCTTTATGACAACGTTTTGCCGGCTGTGATAGGCTCAAAAAAATTGCACATCTGCTGGACGGAATATGGGGCACAGTCGTGTGGGCACTTCTGATGTTTTGTGTGTGTGCGCGCGACGTGGAGGAAAAAATCTGAAAACCTTTGGCTGAGCCGGTGGTTCGAGCAGGCACAAGTACGGCACGCTGTTCATTGAACTGTTATGAAGCGTCATCCATCTTCCGTCAACCTGAGCAAAACACAGGGTGCAATCAGGCTTTCTCAGATACGCAATCCATTCTCTCTAATTTGAGCGTATGCAACGATCACAAGAAAAAAGATCATGGTTTAGCAGTACCTTACGTGTCAATCCTCATTTCTAAAAACCGCACTTGCACTCTTTTCAAGAAGTTTTTCAATCAGATAGAAAAAGCTCGTTGTCATATTTCAACCCATTTCGATGAAAATGTGAGAGCCATGCTTCAGTTGGCAGCATGTTGTTGTGATTGGATATGAATGGGTTCGAATTGGTTGCAGAGTGAAAATCTGTATATGTTTCACTCGTCAACAAAGGGGGACTTTCTCGTGGAAATTTATCCACACATACGTATTGCTCCATTTGCTCTCTCAACCTCAAATACGAAACTACGTAAGGGTGGTTTGGATTATCGCACCGGTGTTTTACACTGCCGATAGAGTCAATTTCTAGTAAGCGCTATGCTGGCTTTGTCTAGACTGAGCATTTGCTAGGAATTGGCGAGCGCAAAGAGACGGAATGGAACTATTTATGCTTGTATTTGAGAAGCGATTACTATATCATGAACGTGGGTGGACGGACCGCCCATAATTCCTCCAGGGGCTTCGGAATTGTTGTCAGTCTTGGTTGCTGAGTCTTGAAACAAATCAGCATATTGACCACCTATCAACCACACAACTACACCACCTGTATATAAACTAATGAGTAAGTGGAAGTAGTGAATGTTAAATCAGAGACATTTTAGATGTCAGCGGAATTTGGAAAGAATGATGCAGTTGGTTGAGCCTTTCATGCACCCTTCAAATGAAAGCAGTCACACACTACTAGTGCTTGTCTTCCTTCAAAATGTCTTGCAAGAACTTGTAAATCGATACAAAGAGGAGCGGATTAAGGCGCACAAAAGACAGGTTGACTTTTCAGATTGTGTTCCCATTAATCGGCAAGTGTTCAGTGATTACCATCACCTGCTTCACGTAAGCTGGTCAATCTTACTCTATATAAAGCGCAGTCTTTGGATATTTGCCATGCGTGTTATGATGTAATGCAGCACTCAGAGCCCACACACAATAATCATAGCCGTGAATAGCATCACATCTTTTCCGTTGACCTGGAAGATGATTTTGTAAAAATTTCCGAAAAATCGTGGAAGTGGACGTCAGTGGCATCTTGACATGAAACTGTTGAGAAATGTGCATCGATTGCTTTGTTCTCTTAAGGTGTCTGTAAAGTTCTATTTGACTGACTCTGACATCGAGAAATTTGTTGACGCTGTTCTTCAATCCCTATTGTACTCACTATACACTAAGGATGGTACCGCGAGCAAGGTTGGAGTTAAGACTTTTCCCAGCTCTGTGTTTCTGTCTGCTTTTAATCAACTTATCACCAAAACGTTCGTGAAGAGTTATTACGTCAACAAACCGTTATACAAAACCATAGTAACTTTATTGAATAGAAAAGTACTAAATGGATGGTGTTTAGGCTCCTGGAAGATTAGTGATGATACTAGGATCGCTATGTCCGGGTCGTGTGTTCCCGAGATTCTTCGAGCAGTGAGTTGGACGCAAACTTTTATGTGAAGTAATATAAATATTTTGTTTTGTTACAGCGCATATCCTGCAATTTTTGCTGTGGACGAGCCACATCGCCTTACGCAGACGTTGGATTGCCTGTTTGAAGTTGTATTCCTAATTGGAAATGACAGCGATCCCACCATCAGAAGGCTAAATATGGAAAAAGATTGGATCAATGAGATGGAAGAGGTCAGGCGAATTTCAGCCCCACAGTTGATTTAGCAAAAAAAAAACTTTCAGATTCGCTCACCGACCTCACCAATCGCTCGATACTCTCTTGAAGCGCTCAGTCATTCACTGGAATTCAATATCAAGGATAAGCTCACGAGTTTTCGATGTCACCTCTTCTATTTCCTTGAGATGCTTATAGAAGGCATTGATATCAATGATGTGGCAAAGGCCAACATTGCTATACATGTTAGTCATCCTAGGCTAGAGCGCCATTTGTTCTAACTAGTGATGGTGCCAAATTTGCTCATTGCACTATTGCAGAATCTCACGCTTATATTCTTCATAGTTCCGATTCTGGACTACTCCGACTGCATCAAGTATCACAATGATCTGACTGATGAGGAGAAGGCTTTGTGCATGATGTCAATGCGACTTCCAGTACTTGCTGAAATGGCTCTTGACAAGTCAGTGTTACTGCACATACGCTAAGGGTCACAAAACTTTCCTTTTCCCAGAGTAGCCTTTATCACTGCAACCCATTTGGTCCAAATTTCCACAATATGCTGGGATATTCACATACATATGAAGTGATAGAAGGAAGACGCTCCCCTTGTTAGAATGAAAAACTCCCAATAATTCTCCGTATATATTTTGAGCAACTTATGTCTTCTATCGATCGAAATGAAATTTATTCATACCAGTATAATTTAGCCCTACCGGGCACCCAATGGTTTGTACTCAACAATATCAACAACAGCTCCTCCTTTAGAATGCTGGGTATAATCGAATCACTGGCGGTCACGGCTCCGAAGGATTCTTCAAATATAATTGGTGGTTTCAAAGTAAGTACCCCCAAATAGTTCACTCACGGTATGCAAAGACTGCAATAAAGTTTAAGAAACATGGATGAAAAATTTTGCTTATCCAAAATACTTTTCTTTGCTAATAGGATGCTGCTACGAAAGAAGGAAGTGAAGAGAAAATTCTCAAGAAAGCCATAGATCGTTGCGTCGCAGCTATATTCAAGAACGCTAATGACGTGGTTACAGCCGTGAGCCACTTTCTCTACTTCCTGACTCCCCGCATGCTGTACAGTATCGAATAATGTGGTAGCTGTCACATTTCAGAAACTTGGACGTAAAATGCTCGACTTCGTGAAAACTAACCAGTTTGAGAGTTCTCTGGCTACCGATATGATTGCTTCCATGATGGCTTTCATGACCTACGTGAGCTTTTTTCCGAGAACGTATCGTGGATGTTGCGGGTTGCGAATTCTACATTGAGTTCGAAACGTTGTAAATTCCAGGAACTTCCTTCATTCTGGGTGTTGTTTGCTGAACACGTGTTGCGCAAACTGAAGATGGTCCTCACGCGTGAGTCCATTCGTTGATGAGTTTTTTTAATGGATAGCGACTCACCTCAAAAGTCATTTTTGAGGATTGCGCAGTGGTAAAATTTAAACGAGCTGCTGAGCTGCCAGAAATAAAGGCATGCATGAAATGTCTTGAGGCCATTGAGAATCCTGTGTTCTGAAGGGTTGTTTGGCTGAGAGTTCTGAAACCCTGCGAGTGTAGGAGCGGAGATCACTTCGTTGTTTTTGACAGATTAATACTTGTACAGGAATGAGCTCCCAAGAACAATGGCACACGTGAAATATTTCGAAGCCGCTGGGAATCGTTCGTGTCTTCGTGAACGGATGCTCGGCCGAGAATCTCAAAATTCTGGGCCAGCTGTGGAAACTGAACGCTACTTCATCAAAAATGAACTGTAGTTACCATATTCTTTTTGGTAATTGCTACGCACCTTAACAAGGAACTATTGGTGCAAACGATTGGTTCGGCCCCGTTGGTAACGTATTCGGTCTTATACTAGAGGAGAACAAGGTAACAGAATTTCATTAGGCGGAGAAAGGCATCACGACACAGATTGTGTGAACAGCTGGGATTTGCGTAGACGTCTACGAGTATCTTGGTAGTTACATCGGAACGATACTACGTTAATGCTCAAATTAACGGCTCGATGTTCGCGATACATCAAGCGCACCGTGCGATCCGAAGGTCAACACCTTCCTTAAGTGAAAAATATACCAAATAGCTGTTTGCCCGACAAACGCTTAGTAAGACGATCAATAGCGTGGCTGATGCACCTGAGAAAAGGTCGAAGAACATTGCAGAAACATTGGAAAAACACATAGCTCAACGGCCTGGAGCAGGCACCCTAACCAGGCACATTTTCGAAACAGACGACAACGACAAAGTGGGTGAGCTGACTCCTCAACCAAACGAAACAAATGGTATAAAGGAAAAGAAGATGGTTCCCTCATCGAAGTAGAATTTGTGTTGTTCTCTAAGGACATTTTTCTCCCAGTGCTTATTTTGCACTGTCGTTGCCGTGAAATATCGCTGCGTTCTGGATTACACAATTTCAAAATGTTGCAGCGAAATCATGGCTCAATTGATCAGAATTGAGAGTTAGTAGCCTTAGATGTACTTTATAGCTTTGGATGCTTGATAGTTTCTCATTTTTTTCCGAGGCACTTAAGACTACTCTCAATTAGCGAAACCCTTAAAGGCAGAGTATCAGCTCGTTTTGGGTATCGAGATGTCAACGGAATCCGATTCTTCTTGACGAGCTGATTCCAATGAGGTACTTGAAATCCGAAAAACGGTCAAAAAACCATACTTTTAAGGCAAAATGTGATCCTGACGTGGACGAGTTTCCCTGACCGCAAGCAAGGAGGGAGCGGCGAGAAATTGAGAGTGTTTACCAAAATGAAGACAGAACAAGTATTTCCGGGGTGGAAAACCATGCCGCACCCTCAGTGAGCTTCCTTTGTGGAATGAAGCCTCTCGTACAACTAGCCGAGAAATTTGAAATTCTCGGCCAAAGGATCCCATATTTCACGCGGTTTTCGACGTCTTTTCGAAATTTAAAGTACATCTATGTGCTCAGCAGCCCGAATATGTTCAGATGATGTGGGGTTATGACGAGCTGACACACTGCCTTTAACATCGAGAGTAGTTACAGTGGGCGTCAATGGCGGTGACCCGTCTGCGGCCTCGGAAAGAACGCGGCGCAACCGCGTCGCTCGAGCGAGGATCCTATCAGGGACATCAAATTATGGGGTTTTCTTGATAGTCAGTTAGTTTTCTTACTAGTTATCATCAAATGTGATGAACAACTATCAAGAAAACCCAGATACACCACTGCGGCGACGATTTTAGCGTGAGCGGTGCGGTCGCGCCGCGTACTTTTCGAGGCCGCAGACGGGTCACCGCCATTGACGCTCACTGTACGTGAGCGAGTATTTTTTCCAGCTGAAATGATGAATGCTGAAGATCTGGATGCTTCTGCCTCGTGGTTCGTTTCACTAGCTGCATCTTTGCTTGGTACGACAAGTGATGTGGGTCCTACTGGTTTGGTTTTCTCAGACGCACAGAAAACTTCTGTAGAGCTCGACCAGCTCGCATACGCACCTGTTGGGTTCTGCAAGGGGAGCGAGAAGGTTGTATCTGAGTTGGGACAGTGGTATCAATTGATGTTACGTCGCATTTGAAGCGGCGCATGTGAGCTGGTTCCCTCCCACCGGATGAGGCTCTAATTTCGCGGTAAAAACTGTATAATTTTGAAATGAGAACCCTTTCCAGAACTATATACAACACAAAGATATCTGCATTGAAATGATCCATTTGCTGGTGAGCTGCACAAGCAAAGTGGCGTATAATGTTTGTTTTCCTACATTAATCAACATATATTCCTCTGATTTTCTTGTTCAACTTTCGACATTCAAGTGGTACGCCTTTTCAGAGCGGCGCGGTTGGGCTATGGAATAGTTTGTATACTTTATCTCGGGTATATCCTGAGAATACAGACTACAGGAACAGGAAATTAAGCAGACCTCTGCAGGAATGGGTGCCTTTGCGGGTGATTAACTTTTACTGCGTACCTAGTGTTGGCGGAAACGGCTTTCCGTTTGCACCACTGTGTATACGTACACCTTGTTGGAGAAATCCTTAGTGCAGTTCCAGTTTGAGCCGTTTTCTGATTAGAAATAGACTGTCTTAGGAAAAAAATCACAATGGATAACAACGCTCATATTGAGTCATGGTTTTTTTAAACTTCCCATTTGTAGGAGTGGGGGCGATTGTACAGGCTGGAAGATGTAAAGATGGCGTGGAATGTCCCGAATGAGAAAGGAAAGGCAGTCATTCAGGAGCTTGTGAAAAAATTCCTTTTTCCAGTAATGGATATGATTAGAACTGCTCATGTAGACAGGTGTGTTATTCCTTTTCTCGCAAAGTTCAAGTTTCATTTGGTTAGAGGGCTAGGTTTCACGAACTTTCTCGCAACTCCATCGCCAAGTAATTGCGGCTAATTTTACTCTCCCTCTACTCTATAGCTTACCCATCTTCTTCTTCAGCAGTCTTACAAGGTCCACCTCAAAGGCGACCACTTGTATGAACACTTTTTCTAAATCGAGATTTTGATCTGAATAACAAAGAGAAGGAGTTTATGTAGAAGCTATTTTTTAAAAATCTTTTAGGGAAACCATGAAGAAATCGTTTACGATAATGAGCGCCGTCCTTACTGGAGGAGCCACGTGCTTCTCACTTCCACCATCTCCGCTATTCCAGTGTCCTAATTCAATGCTACCGTGGTTCAATGCAAATATCCCGAATTCGGCAGTTTTCAAATCTGGTTGGCATTGAGATTGTAGAGGAAAAAACTGGGACTCATCAACATTTCTTCTATCAAAGATATGCGTCATCCTTCGGGCAAGAATGTTCGAGAAATGATGGTGGATTTGATAGAAAAGACCATAGCCCGAGCAGAGACGTCGGACCGTGACCTCAGTCAGGTGCTGGTCACCATCTGTTCAATGCTTCACTACCTGATACACACCAACTATATTGATTCTGTGAGTCATTTCATACCAGAGAGAAGATTTGTTGGAAGCTCTTTACTTATTTTCCAGAGTGAGCTTGCAGCTGCAATGGAAACACAGTCTGAAATATTCACCTACATGACAAATCCTGTTCACAAAATGTATCCGATTTATGTGTACGAGTCAATGGCCTATGTTTGTCATATGGTATGTAGTCGTCATGTAATACCCAAGGTGTTTTTCTCACTATTAACCATCCTATTTCTCTCGAAGCTGCTTCCTGCTCGATTTTTTCTAACGACGAGATTCATCTCGTGTCAGTAATCTTCAATAAAGAGCATGCATGGTGAAGGTTCAACTTTCCTTGAACCTTGGCATAGTGAATCCGTGTTGTGTGGTCTATTTTGAGCACAGGCCAGGATTTGTATTGATCTTTTATTGAACGGCTAACGTTTCGGTGTAGTCGCCTTCGTCAGAGCCTGGAAAAGTCAAAGACAGTGTGATTACAGTTGTACCTTAGCAATCGCAGGATCGCCAAGCATGTGACCCGAATTCGAGCACCGTCGGCAGTGGTGGTGCAGAATCCATGACTGTTACGGTCTGAATGAGAGACCTGAATGGCCAAGAAAGCTTTCACCTTGAGAGGTAGGACGGATAGCTCCCAACGTCGTGATATTCATCAAAAGGGTTCGAGCCAATTGTCGATCCCTCTCTGGAATGGAGGCGGATTAAACGTAAGGTCGTGATCGTCCGCTATCGTCTTCGTCATGTTCATAGTCTCACAGAGTCTTATAACGTTGCACCGCTGCTTTTTGTCTGGAAGAGCATGCTGACAGACTGGTTAGAGGTACGCATAGTTTTTCTCTGAGAGTCACGAAGACTAGAATTTATGTGTCCTTTGGTGGAACTAAGTTCAATTTGGACGGTCTAGATTGGAACGCCTACTACTGGATGGATGTCCGCAAAGGGCAGCAGTTCTTCAGCAAGCGGTACTTCGGAGGTGACACAATCATGGTGTGGAGCGGATTCTGTCCGGGAGGAGTACTCTACCTTCCCTTAACCTTGACTGGAGCAAATTCACACGAGTACAATAAGCTGTTCGTCATCCATCTTTCGTCTTAACAGGGCCAGAGCAATGGAATTCTTTTCAATTTCTAACAGTACAACGCAGCCGTCCACGTCGGTCGTTCGGAGAAGGCATGAATTGGGGAAAACGTGCGACTGTTATGGCTTCTCTTACCCGCTAGGGCTCTCATTCTGACAATGGGCGTTAGGACCTCTTGTGCTTGAATCCCGTCCAATAAGCGTGGCGATCCTGCAATTGCCATTTTGGCAATTGCAGGATCGCCACGCTTATTGGACGGGATTCAAGCGCCACGCTTATTGGACGGGATTCATCATGGGCCCTTCACATAGGCAATTGCCAAAATGCAATTGCCTATTATGTCTTGATCAGCAATCGATGAGTGCTTCTTTGTTAGTATTTTTATTCAATTCAGTGAGCTTTCGGCGCTGAGCGCCTTCGTCAGACCTTAATACAACCACACAATACGCTACAACACACATAACAGTTATTTACAAACGAGACGAACCGATCACAATGGACGGAGGGTGAGAAGTGAGAGTACAGTATACATTGTGACAAACAATGATAAATACCATAAACAACCATAACACCCGGACTGGTGGAGCGGTCGGTGTCAAGCAATGAATGTTAGTGCCTCAGCCAGCTCATCCCTACTGTTAATCTCCGGACGGTGTCGCTTTATTTCTCGGGCCTCCATGATCTTCCTTTCGACAGGGTGCTCGAGATAACGGTGCAGCACTTTGACTTCGAGGAGTGGAGGGGGTTCTCGAGTGTGCACCTCTGTGCGGTGCTTCGAGAAGCTGTTGGTAGGGTATGATTGTGGGCTGGTAAGTGCTCGACGATGTTCATTCAGCCGTTCCCTCAGTGGTCGTCCTGTTTCTCCTATATATCGTTGACCGCAGTTACTGCACGTGATCATGTACACCGTTCCACGTAGGTGGCAAATTTTGTGATCACTGCAGTACAGACAGTCCTCAGCATCGCATCGACTCTCGTATATGCGGGATGACGTGAGAATGTCTCTGAGATTGGGGGGAGGTCGAAATACTAGTCGCACTGGGAGTCCGCATCTTTTCACGACAATGTTGACTTGCTTTGAGATGTGTTCATTGACGTACGGCAAAACCAGTGCGATTCCGTCAGGAGCCGAATGTGGCCTCCATGTGTTCATGCTCCCATTCTTGTAACCATTCTCAGAGAGAATTTTTCGGATTGCTTTGTCACTTTCTCCGTCGTTCGCTGCAATTCGTTCACTGGTCTTTCTCAAGTTTCGGGCTACATTCACCTTCATATACATCGGATGAGCACTTCGTGAATGCAGCATGATATTCTTCGACGATGCTTTTCTGTGCCAGCGAATCTCCGGTCTTCCATTGTTGAATCGAACTCGAGTGTTCAAAAACGGCAGGAATCCGTCTTTGCCAGGCTCTTCCATTGTGAACCTGATGTTCACATCCATCGAGTTCAACTTCGCGAGCGTTGAATTCACAACAGAAAATGACGAACCAATCGCGAACACGTCATCGATGTACCTCTTATAGAATATTATTCCGTTCGATAGCGACGCTTTCTCGATATGATCGAGAAACACAATGGCGAGCAAAGGGGCAATGCGAATCCCCATTGCAAGTCCACGTTTTTGAGCGTAAAAGATGTTATCGAAGCGGAATACGTTACAAGCTAGCGTAGCTTCCAGAAGGATCTCAATGTCTTTGTTTGAAAAGCCCCACATGCTCACTTCTTTGCTATGGTTGCTTAGGAGTTCGAGCAGTGCTTTAACAGCTGCACTGTTGTCGATGTTTGTATACAGTGAAACTGCATCGAAGCTCACGTAGCACGCTGAAGTTGGAACCCGACAATGTTGGATGGCATTCACGAACTCATGAGAGTTTACAATGTGGGAACCAACATAGTGCAGAAGTGGCGAAAGGAGCTTTACCAAGAGCCAGCTTATTCGGTCCGCCGGTCCTCCGCATGAAGAGATGATGGGTCGCGTTTTTATGCTGGATGCTTCGACGTTTGTGAGGTCAACGTCCTGCTCAAGCTTGTGAGTCTTGACTAGCGAGTAGTACGTTGGCACCTCTGGGTGGTTTGTCCAGAAACGCGAGACCGCTTTGTTATCCCATCGCTTTCGGAGAACACATTTCACTGCTGCTTCAAGTATCTGGTGTTTTTGGTGAAAGTTGCGGTACGAGCTTCTTTCGTAGATACTCTCGTCAGCTAGTGCGGAAATCGTCAAGGCCTTATCGAGGTCTTGGGGCATGATTACAAAGGCACCATCCTTGTCGCCAACAGTCACTCGAAACGTTTGACGCGCAGCCTTCAGTTTCTTCGATCCTCGGAGCTCCTGCGAAGTTAGATTTGATGCGAACCGTGGTGTTGAAGCGTTTTTATATATACGCATTAGATCAACTTCGAGGGTAGCAATTGAAAGTTCCAAAGAAGGTATCGGTTTTGGAACACAAATGCGGGATTTCGGAAAGGGAAGGGAAGCGAGAAGTGTTGACGTTCGATCTAGAACTGTTGGGCCTTGATGAGTACGCCATCTGAGCTGGTATGCGAATCTGTGGATTCCACACAGAACCGAATCGAAAGTCTCTTCATTTGCCGGAATCGCTACAGAAAATGAAGGTCCGAGGTTCAGCAATGCTTTCATGTCATCATCTACCATACTCGTTCCCAGTACCGTGCAACGTTCTGGAGGTACTGCTCTCCAATCTATGAAAGATGACTCAGCATTGTTTGACGTGAGGACCTTAGCCTGTTTCTTTCGAAGGCGATCTCGTTCTCGTTTGCGAAGCTGAGCGCACACCAAAGTATTTCGATCAAGAAACTCTCTCCAGATGGATGGTTCTAATCTTTGTTGGAGGTGCGATCGTGTCTTGATAATTCCGTTAATGCAAGAACCACGCCGTTGTTTCTGGGCAGCTATGCTTGCTTTGAGTAATGATAGCTTCAGACGCGCAATACCAATTCTGACTCCGTCATTGTTTTGATGAGGAACATTCAGCAACAACTTGTCAATGAACAAAGGAAAGATGTGATGTGAACGGCAACGGTTTAGGAAAGCAATAGACTCGTCACAAACAACTGCTACTTGATGGAATGCAGCATATTTTAACATGACAGCAAAATTAGCCCTACTGATCTTATGAATACGTTGCAGGCTCTTCAGATGTTGTAGTATGGTGCTGTCGCGAAGCCTCATTTGGTGTTACGTCTTGATCAGCAATCGATGAGTGCTTCTTTGTTAGTATTTTTATTCAATTCAGTGAGCTTTCGGCGCTGAGCGCCTTCGTCAGACCTTAATACAACCACACAATACGCTACAACACACATAACAGTTATTTACAAACGAGACGAACCGATCACAATGGACGGAGGGTGAGAAGTGAGAGTACAGTATACATTGTGACAAACAATGATAAATACCATAAACAACCATAACACCCGGACTGGTGGAGCGGTCGGTGTCAAGCAATGAATGTTAGTGCCTCAGCCAGCTCATCCCTACTGTTAATCTCCGGACGGTGTCGCTTTATTTCTCGGGCCTCCATGATCTTCCTTTCGACAGGGTGCTCGAGATAACGGTGCAGCACTTTGACTTCGAGGAGTGGAGGGGGTTCTCGAGTGTGCACCTCTGTGCGGTGCTTCGAGAAGCTGTTGGTAGGGTATGATTGTGTGCTGGTAAGTGCTCGACGATGTTCATTCAGCCGTTCCCTCAGTGGTCGTCCTTTTTCTCCTATATATCGTTGACCGCAGTTACTGCACGTGATCATGTACAACGTAGGTGGCAAATTTTGTGATCACTGCAGTACAGACAGTCCTCAGCATCGCATCGACTCTCGTATATGCGGGATGACGTGAGAATGTCTCTGAGATTGGGGTCGTAGGTCGAAATAGGTAGGGAGGTCGAAATACTAGTCGCACTGGGAGTCCGTTCATTCTCACGTCATCCCGCATATACGAGAGTCGATGCGATGCTGAGGACTGTCTGTACTGCAGTGATCACAAAATTTGCCACCTACGTGGAACGGTGTACATGATCACGTGCAGTAACTGCGGTCAACGATATATAGGAGAAACAGGACGACCACTGAGGGAACGGCTGAATGAACATCGTCGAGCACTTACCAGCCCACAATCATACCCTACCAACAGCTTCTCGAAGCACCGCACAGAGGTGCACACTCGAGAACCCCCTCCACTCCTCGAAGTCAAAGTGCTGCACCGTTATCTCGAGCACCCTGTCGAAAGGAAGATCATGGAGGCCCGAGAAATAAAGCGACACCGTCCGGAGATTAACAGTAGGGATGAGCTGGCTGAGGCACTAACATTCATTGCTTGACACCGACCGCTCCACCAGTCCGGGTGTTATGGTTGTTTATGGTATTTATCATTGTTTGTCACAATGTATACTGTACTCTCACTTCTCACCCTCCGTCCATTGTGATCGGTTCGTCTCGTTTGTAAATAACTGTTATGTGTGTTGTAGCGTATTGTGTGGTTGTATTAAGGTCTGACGAAGGCGCTCAGCGCCGAAAGCTCACTGAATTGAATAAAAATACTAACAAAGAAGCACTCATCGATTGCTGATCAAGACGTAACACCAAATGAGGCTTCGCGACAGCACCATACTACAAGCAATTGCCTATGTGAAGGGCCCATGATGCTATGTGAAGGGCCCTGGTGTTGGAATGATGTTGATGAAATTGGGAGCGTTTGAGCCGAGTTACAATATTTTGATCTGGATCAATGGTTTCGACAACTATTAGGTTGTAGGGAAAGTTCTCGCGGTTTTCAAAACTGTGCTTTTTACAACCCCACGTTACCTTTTAGCGACATATCTTTTGCATATATAAGGAGGTTAGGTATGTGCAAGTTTATTAGTGTCACCCACTATAAACTCCTGCACAACCCCTACCAGGAAGATAGTTTTTTTCAAAACAGTACTTTTCGGCCTTTTAGTATACGGCTTCAAATCTGGTGAATCAGCAATGGTATCCGGACGCCGTATTAACACTGCATTTGGGCACGGTGCAGTGGTGAAACGCCCTACGCAAGATTGGTCCAGACGCTTTCGTGCTGGTGACTTCAACCCCAATGTTTTCTCATAGTCGGGACGCGAATCCGCACTAGACAATTGTCGATTGCGGCAGCTGATAGATTCAGATTCACGGCAAACTATGTGTGGAAGGACGCAAGTCTTAGATGTTCGCTTTACCACCATTGTCTATCACTTGCGTCAGTTAGGTAAGGTACAAAAGTTATTACAGTGTGTGATGATGATTTGACGGAAAGCGATCTCCCGCGACGTGCCGAGGTGGCTACTGGATTGCCCTCGCACAAACGCATAAAAAACTGGATGAAGCCCGTATTCACATTAGATGAGAAGTGGTGTCTGTACGTCAACAATATAGGCAGTCCACCTTGGTTTGACAAGGATGAGCAGCATGAGCCGCAGCCAAAGGCAGGTCTTCACCCTCTGGAGGTTATGATCAGTACTTGGTGTGACTGTAAAGACATCATACACTGCTAGGTACTGCCACGCTACAATGCGCTCACGGTAGACCTGTTGTCAGCGGCTGCATAGAGTGGCCGCAAAAATCGCAGGAGAGGGTCCGAATTTCGGCATGATCCGATTTCTGCGCGACCCCGCTCGTCCACCCTTTATAAGAGTGGCCCGCCAGAAGCTACTCGACTTTGAATGGGAAGTGCTGACTTCAGCACTGTACAGGCCTGGTCTTTTGCCAAGAGATTATCAACTCCCCTTGACTCTGTCCAACGCCTTGCAAGAGAAAGCGTGCGATGATGAAGATGACTTGGATTGCTGGTTGAGCAACTTTTTCGAGCCAATGCCAGTTTAGTTCTAAGCCAAGGGCATCGAAACGCTTCCCAAAAATAGGCAAAGATTGGTAGTACATGATGGTTATTTATTCATCTCTCAATGTGTTTTCCTTTTTCTAAAAAGTTAATAAAAATGATGTTTCAAAAACCGCGAGAACTTTCCCTACAACCTATACAAATTCGCGTTACCCTGATTATTCTGTCAGTTTCCGCAATTATTCGTTAATTTTTAGAGAAATGCAACCTCAACTTCGACGCCGTTCACTGACTTTCACTTGCGAGTAGTTCGTCTTCTGGTTCGGCTCTGTTTGTACGACTACATTGAGGTTAGATCGCGGTATTTCGGTGCGATTTTGAGGTCTCATCGTTGAGCACATCATAGGTGCGCGCTGCTGCTCAGACGGAATTGTTTCTGGTTTTCGCCGAATATACTTTGGCGAGAGAAGCTGTCCTCGATACAATCATTGCTGCACTTACTAACGAGAACACAAACAAAGAAAAGATTCGGGTGTGTGCTGAGAAATAGTCATTATTTTCAATAGAACTTAACTAGCCAACAATTCTTCCTCAGGGAGCCCTAAACGTGATTTGGAAGTCAAAATTGGCAGTGAGCTCGAGCATTCCAGCAAGAATAAAACTGTGGCGATCGTTACTTGAAATGAAGGTACGTCTAAACCTGATTTCCATTTTTTATTTGCGTCAAATTTGGTGATCTAGGATGTTGATGTTCCAAGCATCCTTGAAGTTTACGAAAAAATCGGCACTCAAATAGGGCAAATGCAGAAACCTGCACTGAAACACCACGTCTGTTCTCATGCATCAACTGTGAACACAGTTTTGAAGTGTAATATGCCCGTGATCGTTTTCAGAAATGCAAAACATTGACAGAATTCTGCGAGAAGATGTTTACAAAGCTACAGAAAGCTGGTGAGTGGTCGAAGTTCAAGAGTCAGAATTCACTGGAGTTGACTAGGAAGATACAAGAGCAGAAGAAAAAGGAGAGCAAAAAGTTAGTTTTGTTCTGCATGTTTCTAAACTTTTCAAACACTACTGATTCTGCTTAGGCCAGTATTTCTTTTCCTGTTCGATCCAACGATAGGGGTGAGACAGAGGTCAAAAAAGTGAAGGTTGTCTGGGCCGAAAAGTGAAGATTGTTCCCCAATCATAGCTTCGATAGTGCTGCGGAAGAGTTCACCAAAGTGAACGATGACATATACTAGACAGTGAAAGCTGTTTCAAATACGGATTCAACCGAAACTGTGTTAATATTGCTCAGAAAATGAAGAAAAGCTCGCTTGTTCAAAGATGGAACGCCGAAGCTGAGATTTGCGCCGGCTTCTCCTTTCGTGCCGGGACCAGTGCTCAGCCTAACGTACAAAATGCCCCAGCTCGATCTTCGCTAAATATTTCGGTAGCTTCGCAGAACTGTATGTTGCGCAGTTGTGAGCGACTTTCTTCACAAAATTCCCCACAAGATGACACCAAGAGCGACGAATTTCGTAGAAAATCCAGGGAGAAATCAATTTTTTAAGTTTTAGATTTGCGTCCTCAAAATTTCTCGCCAATCTTGAGGAACTGTGACTTGGCGCAGTTGTCTGTCCAATTGCTGATGTCATTATGATTACAGTGGTCACCACAGGAAATGAGTTCGTCTGAAATTGGCCTGGAAAACGAGTCATTTTTGAAAACGCTTTTTCAGTGAATATCTCTTTCAGTTCGAAAAACCAGGCGTTGCGCTGTTGTTAGCTGCCGAGCCCGTGAGATTCCGAGTAGAATGGTATGTAACACTTGGTACTTCCTTTCATGCTGGGCTGAAAAAGCCCGCCTGAGACAAATGCCCCGTGTAGCTCAGGGGGGTTAGCGAGAGAGCACGCGATATTGGAAGGCGCCAGACGCGAGGGTGAGACAGACGGGGCATCTCTCTCACCCTAGGTTTACCGTCAGGAGTGAAAGAACGTGTCTAGTATTACATATCATTCTCCTCAGAATTTCATTCTGAATTCAGCTGACAACTGCGCAACATCCAGTTCACTCAAATAAGCAAGATATCCCTGTTTTCACATTTTGAAGCATTTCTCAGCCATTTTCAGTTGCACTTCTGTGGTCTTACCACCACCTAATCCTCAATGGCATTGATAACAAGTCTGACAACTGCGCAATGTTTTCTAACTAGCGAGCGATACTGTCGGTTAAACCCTAATTTTGTGGCAAATTCACACCAATTTTGTGAAAGCCTTTTCTCGAAAGACAATAGCCGGCCATGCTTGAACTTCGGTTTTTCCTAGTCTCTATTGTGTGAAGAATTTATGCCGCAACTGTGCATTCCATGTAAACATGCTTTGCCCGAATTACAGTGCATAGTTTTGTTCTCTCGTTTTAGCCCGGGACTGCGTTCCGGACCAATCTTTCCTCTTCGTCATATGTGAAGGTTCCCCGTCTGGGCACCATCGAAAGTGATGGTGGGCTGAGACACGTCTCAAGGTTTTGAACGTATGTCCAAGCCCTGTTCTCGATGGCTAGCCTAACTGCTTTGCTGACGCTATGCACTGTTTTGCTCCGTCTTACGCCTGGTCAGGCTGAACCCTGCTTGTTTAATGTCAGAGTACAATGTCCAGGCATCCTTGTTTCTGTGCTCTTTCCGCCGCCTACGTGGTACTAATTAGTCAGAGCTTATTGTTAGCTCGCAACAAATTGAGTGAGTGCGCAATGAGCCCTTCTCTGATGTTCAGCCGCGATACATTTAGTAAAGATTATTATTGCCTACATGTTAGGTTGTAGGGAAAGTTCTCGCGGTTTTTGAAAGTGTGCTTTTTTAACCCCACGTTGCCTTGCAGCGACCTATCTTTTGGATCTGTAAGGAGCTTAGGTATGGGCAATTTTTTTAGTATCACTCGCTGTAAACTCCTGCGCAACCCCTACCAGGAAGATGGATTTTTCAAAACAGTACATTTGTGGCCTTTTGGTATACGGCTTCAAATCTGATGAATCAGCAACCGTATCCAGTCGCCGTTTTAACGCTGGATTTGGGGGCGGTGCAGTGACCGAGCGCCCTGAACAGGATTAAACCGGACGCTTTCGTTTTTGCAACTCAACGTCAATGTTTCCTCATGGTCGCAACACGCATCCGGAGTCGACAACGGTCGAGTGCGGCAGCTTGCAGATTCAGATCCAAAGCAAACTATGTGTGGAAGGACGCAAGTCTTGAATGTTCACTTTACCACAATCGCCGATAACCTGAGTCAGTTGGGAAAGGTACAAATTTTATCACAGTGTGTACTGATGACTTGACGAAACGCGATCTCCAATGACCTAACCGACGTGGCTACTGAATTGATCCCGTACAGACGCATGAAGAACTGGATGAAGCCCATCTTCACAGTAGATGAGAAGTGGTGTCTGTATGTTAACGTCAATCGCAGCACACCTTGGGTGGACAAGGATGAGCAGCGTGAACCGCAGTCAAATGCAGGCCTTCACCCTCTCATGGTTATGATCAGTGTTTGGTGTGATTGCAAATGCATCATACACTGCGAAATGCTGCCACGCCACACAGCTCTCACGGTGGACCTGTATTGACAGAGGCTGGATGGAATGGCCTCGAAAATCGCAGGAATGGGTCCGAATCACGGCACGATCCGATTCCTGCACGACCCTGGTCGTCCACTCATTATAGGAGTGACCCGCCAGAAGCTACTCGACTTTGAATGGGAAGTGCTGACTTTAGCGTTGTACAGGCATGATCCTGTGCCAAGAGATTACCAACTTCTCGAGACTCTCTCTAACGCCTTGCAAGGAAAAGCGTGCGATGATGAAGATGACTTGGATCGCTGGTTGAGCAACTTTTTCGAGCTAATGCCAGTTTAGTTCTATGCCGAGGGCAACGAAACGCTTCCCGAAAATAAGCAAAGATTGGTAGTACATGATGGTTATTTATCCACTTCTTAATGTGCTTTCCTTTTTTCAAAAAGTGAATACAATACGATGTTCTAAAAACCGCGAGAACTTTCCCTACAACATACAGTAGCGGACAAAAGTATTGCAACAAATGGGTTTTCTGGAGTAACTTCTTTCAGGATAGTCCTAGTCAGTTCAAATTTTTATGTGAGTTGCAGATGCACATACGGAACAGAAGCTACGAAAAAACCTCTGCCCATTTCATGCGCTCATTGGTTGAGGAGAAATTTTTTGTTCGTAGAAGTCGAAATCTATCATTCTTTTATTCTACAGAATGAGGTCTGTCATTGAAATCTAGACACGAGTTAGATTTATTTCAACAGAGTCAAACTACTTATGCTGGAAAATGCGTATTCTCTGGCCACTTGTTGACTTCAGCGAAGGTCACTTGACAGCACTTTAGCAGAATCTCTCTATGGACGTTTCTGGCACTCCTGCTCAATCTGTCAGCTCTGTTCAAAAGGCAGCGCGGCTCATAACGGTATCATTGTTTCAGCTCAATGTGCTCAACATCAACACCTTCCATAAACTTTTCGAAAACTCCGAATATTTAGACTAACCACAGCAAAGTCAGTTGGGCACATCGCGGGGAAAGAGCTTCGGTTTTTTTTCCCGTATCGAGGAGGAAAATATCCAAGTGACCACATGGAAAATAAAGATGCTCTCTGATTGCTAAAATATTTCTATGTACAAGACGCTTTATTATCTATTGAATTTGACCATGTAGAAGAACTCCAAATGTCGGGTATTCATCACTAGCACAAGCATGTCCGTCTTCCTGTTCTGCATACGAGCTTTTACTCTTTAACTGGTGCCTTTCGTTTTAACAACGAGTCATTCAATTCGATTCATCGAATACCAGTTGAGTGATCTAGCTTTTCTAGCGGCAATTCAAATTACCGTACTTGAGTGATGTTTAGCTTTGTTCATTTCAATCCGAGTCGCCCTGTTTCGTCAAACGCGAAGCGGCATGAACCGTAATGTTCATAGAAATATTCTAGGAATCCTAGAGCGTCTTCTTTCCATGTGGTCACTTAGATATTTTCCTCCTTGACCAGGAAGAGAATCAGAAACTTTCTCCGCGATGTGCCCTATTGACTGTGCTGCAGTTAACCTAAATATTCGGAGTTTTCGGAAGGTTATGGAATGTGGTGATGTTGAGCACATTTAGCTAAAGCAATGGTACTGTTATTAGCGGCGCTGCCTTTTGAACAGAGCTGACAGATTGAGCAGGAGTGCTAGAAACGTCCATAGAGAGCCTCTGCTGAGTTGCTGTCAACTAACCTTCGCTGAAGTCAACCAGTGGCCAGAGGATACGCATTTTCAACATAAATAGTTTGATTTCGCTGAGAGGAATCTGATTCGCGCCTAGATTTCAATGACAGATCTCATCCTGTAGGTCGTTACGAATACATCTGACTGATAGATTTCGACCTCTGTGAAAAAGAAATTTCTCCTCAACTATTGAATGTTCGAAATGGGTAGGTTTTTCTTGCTGTTCCGCATGAGCATCTGCAATTCACATAAAAATTTGAACTGTCTAGGACTATCTTGGAAGAAGTTACGCAAGAGAAACCATTTGTTGCAATCATTTTGTCCGCTACTGTATATATTTTTCGGCAGAAAACTGATTGTGAGCTTGATAGACGATCACTGTACTGAAGATGGCAAAGATTGAAGGAGCGGACGGATTGAGGAACCCTCTCGTCAATATCTTCCCAACACGGCATGCACTGGAACTTATTAGTGAAGTCGTCGTAATATGTAGGAGTTGTTGTAGCCATGGCCCTCTCTGTGGTAGTCTTCGCTTCTCGATAACTCTGCCATTTGTTAGCCGTTTTTGGAAAAGTCAATGTCGCATACGCCTACACGTTTGCAGTCAGTAGCTCTTCAACGGGATGATTTTTCTCCATAAAAATCTACATTTCTCTCTTTTGCGATTGATCAAAGAAGCTATGTTGTTCCCAGCATTTCTTTGCACTTCCCAAAAAATCTAGAAGAGCGCCACTACTGCTGCTTCTTTCAGGTAGGCGTCGATGAGGCCAAATTGTCGTTCACGAGTATAAAAAACAAAATAGAAAAATTTGCGGAAATTCTGTGTTCACGATATCTTCAGTAACATCTTCTCTAGCGGAAGCAGTAAACGTTTAGTTTCTCCACTTAAGCAACCACGTTTGTAATCCATATGGGACTGCTAGCACCGCTACAATAACTGCTAGTTCTTGGCAGCAAAAGTTTTCGAGAACTAGCGAACTGTAGGCTACGTATCACCGCTACAATCCTCAGCTCCCTTCGCATCTACTACTTCCATCGACCACATTTCCACCTTTCGGAGATTAGTTTGTCAGGAGTAGAAAGGAACTTCTTATTTGCTTGTTTCGCTTCCAAACTTTCGTTCTGAGAAACTTTCCCCATCTGTTCTGTTTTCTGCTGTATTTCCATCTGAGGTTACAAGAAAAGGTGAGAATGTGAGGTGTTAGCCCTTCATCTCAAATGATCATGGAACAAAATTTGAATAACTTGTCCAACGTCGTAGCAGTTCAATATTTCTCTTCACATTCAAGAAAGCAGGAAGAATTAGTGGCAATGTTACTGGAGCAGCTATCCAAGAAAGATCTAACGCATTCGCGCATGAAGCTTTGTCATACAATGTTGTGGCGTTGTCAAATGGAAAAATCTGGGATAGATACTATAAAGGTAAAGTATAGCAGTTTTGACAGAATTACAAAGAAATTCATAATAAAGAATGGAGCTTAAAAATGATGGCAACAGCATTTCATTTTGCAGGTTTTACTGTCAAAATTTGCCGATGAAGAGCAACATTTCCGTGATCAGAGTGCAGAAGATCTATGTTTCTGGTTAAAGAAGAACAAAGCGCGCACCATTCGCATGAATTGGGGTTGCCCGTTACAGGTATGCAGTATCGGTACATACTATAAAGGGTGGTCCACATGAAGTGTGACGAGCTATAGAAAACCCATTCTCTTGGAGGATGCGGTGATCGCCTGGGCCAAAGAAAATGTTGATGACATTGACTGGCCCTTCTTAGAAAACTGGGTTCCAGCCCACGGGGCAGCGAAGACAATGAAGTGGAGTGACCCCAATTTTCCGGGCCATTGGACGAAGGATATCTGGTCATCAAACTCTTCCGCTCTGAATCCTCCGGATTTTACTAACTGGCCTATCTTGGAGCAAAAATCTGTTCTTTTAAACACATGTCACTGAAAAGGGCATGGAACGAAAATGGTCACCGGAAATAGTTGCACGCATCCTCAAAAATTTCTGGAAGAGCATAGGTGTTTGCATTTAAGTTGAAGGCGGTCATTCTGGATCTGACGTGCGAGATCGTATGTAGAATTTCCTTGTCTATTCAACAAAACTAAATCTTCCTCATTTTAATTGACTAGTGCAAAGTTGTGGATAGTAGTTTACGTCACATTTCATGTTTACTTCTCTGTAGTCTATGGCAAAATGATTGTGGAATGATGCGTGTTCTCCACTTTACCGCGGACCGGAAGTCCAGCGGGGCCTAGGGCACACAATCACATACAAGGTGACCCAAAACCTTTGGTCTGTGTTCAAGTACAGCGAAAAAACATATTTAAGATATGAGATTGCGACCAAACTAGGGGGTAATTTGCCACCTGTGCCGTCAATGAAAAGGTTCTTATTCAGTCTCCGAAGTCGTTTCTCTGCTGGTTCAGCAGAGCCGGAAACATCTCCTTGCGGAGTTGCTCATGGACATCAGCACGTCAACATCACATACCAATAAATTTTTCTGGAGTTTCCTGCGAGATAATCTGCAAAAGAAAGAAACAATGGCAGCATAAATGTCCATATGACATCGGGAAATAAGTCGTATAGAATTTCTGAGGGTGCGCTTAATGTAGACATTTGCCTCGACCGACTCGATACGACCTTTGAATAGTCACTGTTCGAATGGATTGAATTCCAAGTCAGTGCTAATGTTGAATTTTGAGACAACTCCATAAGATCTACATCTTCATGAAATCGATTATTCGAAAGAGAAGTTTGAATTATTTGATTGACTCGATGTCGACATTTAGATATCGGAAATATGGCAGTCGGAATGTGATAAAGAGGACGGTGACAACGCCGCTGAGTAGCGGTGGTGTCTAAGCGGTCTTTCCGCTTGAACCACCACCCTCTCTAAATATTCCCCCTAATCTTCTTTTTTCTACTTATTCAGAAAGGGTGTGGGTGCACCGATGCTGTGCAGGGTCTCATAAGTGTTGAAAACGCCAGGATATCGGTCTCTTGGTGGGAAGGTGCGCCAGCGCCCAGTACTGCTAAAAACGCAAAGATACCAGATCATCAATGAGCGAGGGTCGTGCTGGCGGGCAATGGTGTGGAGAACGGCAAGGATATGACAACCGATACAGGAAGGTGGCTCTGTTTTATACTGTGGAAAATCCAAGAATATGGATCTGCCGATGGAGAAAGATGAGGCAGCGCTCAGCATTATGGGAAACCATTGGGTGAGGAAGGTGCGCCGCAGCTTAATAGCATGGAAAAGACCAGGTTACGGAATTGTCGAAGGAGTTCGGGTGCGCTGCAGCTCAACATTGTCAGAGACGTCAAGATACGCATAAAGGAATGCTGTGATAAAGAACGGGAGGAATCAACATTCCACCGGGGGGGGGGGGGGAAAA
>JARK01001426.1:443565-454696 GCA_000688135.1 Ancylostoma ceylanicum | reverse complement strand
GCCGGTGCGCAGTAGCGAAAAATTACTCCTAATCAGGTCTATCTTTGTTGTAATTATCCTCTGGCGCCTAAATTCAATGAGAAAGTACAACATCCCATCTCGGCATACAACAACTTCAGATAAATATTACTTTTGAAAAACGCGCCAATACTTTTCAGCCACCCTGTATATGTTCAAACACGGATGCTATGAATGGATCACTCACAACAAACAAAGAATGATAAACAATTGTCTATGCTCATTCTAGGTTGAATCGGTCACATATAGCTACAATTAGCTATTTCACTCGAGAGAATGATAAAATTGCTCTAAGAGGCGCAAGCAGTTCTCTTCGATTAGTCCATTTTTTATGGGGGAGGTCATTTAGAAGAAATGGGATAAAAATTGGCATGACCATGATTCCACACCACATTAATATAACTAAGATGGATGCGAGGTGAAGTCATGTGAGCAAAGCGAGCATAAGGAAAAATCTGGGATTCCGGCGTTAGCCGGACGGCCAGACTGGTGTTACAATAACCTATGCTGACCCGTTCTGTCTACAGGTGCACCGCCCTTCTCGAAACGATATGGATCTCATCACTGCGGAACTGCGTCGGAACCTGGACAAAGTATTGCGGATTTTACCCGTCCAAAGAGGAGGAGTAGCGACCAGCATACCACAACTCTACGTAATATGTCAAAACTGTTGCAGAGTGGTTATGCTTTTTTTCCATATATTACATGGCTGAAAACCTTTTACACACTGTTTCACCCCCGAGGCTGTGAGACCGCCAGCGAGAACTCGCGTCTCGCCACGAAATTTATAAAACATGGTGAACCACTCGAAATCTTACTCTATGTAAAGCACAGATACCAGAAAAACGGAATGTTCTAGGTTCTGGAATGATGCAAAGAGGAACCATTGTTGAAGCGTGCATGATTTCGCAATCCAAGCGTGAATCATGCAAAAACTCAAGAGTTGAACGGAAATTTCCCACACAGTGTCCCAATACTGTTGAGTAATGAGCCCATTCCGTGTTTGCGGTCAGCTGAGGAAATCAAATGACTGATACAGTTGCCAAGTCTTTTCATTCTTTTTACTACCACTTGGACAAGCGAGTCCGCACTGCCGATAACAACCTGTTTAAGTGAAAATCAGCGTAACAGCGAGTCAAAGGGATATCATTTCCAACTTGAACATGGTGGAATTGATTTCGCAAACGGTTGCGACCTATACAGGTTCGGGGACAATGTTGGCGTAGCTGCATTTCGCATGAAGTTGAGGTGGCTTAAAAGTGACGTGGCACAAGGATCCGAGACAAAGCGCCGCTAAGCGGCGCTCTGGCTCGGTATCCAAGCATATGAGGCGGTCATAAATTAGCACATGCCGCGAGGACCTAGCCTGACGCGGTGTCTACGCTCTCTCGTTTCTATTCATTAATCGGTTCTGGTCACAAACCTGCGTATCCGCCCTCCATTCTTGTGCGTCTGCTTTGGCATATGAAGAAAGGGTAGAGGAACACAGGCAGACACATCGGGAAATGTTTCTGTGGTTGATCAAGGCAATTTGGGAAACATCACTTTACGACGTTTTGCAGGTTGTTGTATATCATTTTTCTCTTTTTCGCCTGATGCCTTTATTTTACACGCCTGCAGTTTAAAAACCAGGAATTGAAGCAGAAAAAAAACGAGGCTCACCTCAGCAGTGCTATCGTAGTCAGGCGTTGTTGCCGATTGTGCAGCTTTATTATTGACGGAGGTGTTCAAAGCAATTGATGTCTCTGACATCTTCCTTGGGGAGTGCCCATTGCTTGCAAGAACATCTATCTGGAAATTACCGTAATAACATCCTTCTATGGTATGTCCTCGAGGTTCTTAGGTGGAATCCTTTTTTTGCCTTAGGTTTCGGCGTCCTCGCCGTCCTCAGAGGCCCACAACGAGGTCACATCTGAGTTGGCTTACGCCTAGCCCACCAAGCATCTCACCCAACTAGTGTCAGCTTCTAGATATCGTTGAAAGCAGGGCAGAAATATCACAATGCTAAAGACTAGCTCACCGTTAAAGGCAGCACCCGCGAAAATTTTTGTCATCGAGATCTTGGCGCAATCTTAAGTTTTCAACTTCGCTGAGCACGGGTATATTGGTCAATTTTGTAAAAGCTCCTAGAAGGATGATTTCTGGATGTCCTTCTTTTGCTGAGTTAGATAAGAATAAGCGAGTTGCGTGAAACGGATCTGGCAAAAAAAGTCGATAAGGCTGCCTGTGTCGCCACGTACTTTCTTGACGAATTTGGGTATTTTCCTGGATTTGTAACTTTCTCGAGAGAAAGAAATCGGAAAAAGGAAGACGGAAGCATGAACGTTGCACCGATGTATCTATGAAACAAAAACAAAAAAGGTGAGGCGAAGGACAAGAAGAAATATTGCTAATTTACAATAAGGAAGAACAATTGAATGACAAGAGCCGGAGAAAAGGTAAACAACTCTTGAAAAGTGAAATAGTAAGGTTTCCAGACAATTGTAACCAAAATAGTAAATGAACTGTGGAGAAAACAGCGCGAAAAACTTTTTCAATGAAAAAAAAACTGAGTAAAGGTTGGCAAAAAAGCCAAGTGTCGCTGCAATGCTACGTGTGGAAAGCAGAACATCTCGCACCAGCAGGCTGGTTCGAGCTGTTGTACTGGATTTCTACTTATTATATCTCGCGTAAGGCATTGCTTCCATCACCGTTTTCGTCGTAGAATTGTAGGGACTATACTTGAGATCCGAAAACTTCCAAAAGCTTGAAGACTATCCTGGGTGTTGCCTTTAATTCCACCTACTGTGACCACTCCGCGCAACTTCCGAGGAAACGCGAATGCGGCACTGCCTTCTTTAGACGCGGATGGAAGATTGTGTATTCTATCAACATAGACAGTATCAGGCAGTTTAGTGCTCATACAGCGGTACGAATGGCAAGGATTCATTCGTTATCGACAAACACTCGTTTTTGTTGTTCAGTAAAGGACTCCTGGTCGAAATCCAAAAGGCCTCCAATGTTTTTCTCGCTGATATGTCTGTTTCCCGAGCCAGTACCACGCATTTCACATCGAAATCTCCCCGCAGTGTCATTCGTTCTTATGCCTTACGCGGTGTTATCAAGCTTCCACGTCTTTTATCTGCAATGTGTTCCCTAATCCTTACCCCGAGAGTCCATCCAGTTTCTTCAATGTAAGCAGCACCTCATGTCAGGGATTCGATTTGGCAAATCACTCCCATCATCGCGCAGGAATCAGTTCTTCCGTATGGGCACACAACGCATCTCTCTAAGATGCAGTGCTTGTCATAGAGTCGGTTTCGAACAAGCTGACTTCTAAGATTGTTGTTGGGGATGTCTCGAACATGTTGCGTATGACTGCGCGCTTCACTGTTATCGAATGTGCTGATTGAGCATGCATTAGGATATTCTTACAGCTTTCCTTGTGGTACCACTTCACTCTAACATTGCCACTCGATAAGTTGATTTGTGTATTGAGAAAGGGAAGCCAGTCGTCTTGTGGTTTTTGAACTACCATTTATTATAGTATCTCGCACACCGTTTTGGTGGAAGTTGCTCAAAGACGACGTGCCTTCTCAATGTAAGGGGTAACCTCATACTGAGCCTCTCAAATTTTTTTTTCGCGAACTGAATCAGTTGAACATAGGTGTCGCAAGAATTTTACATTCTTATTGTTCTTCTTCACATCCTCTTATGTAAATCCTGGTGATGCAGTAAATTTTTCTGAAGCGCAGACGTGGGGGGCCGGCACGTGATCGCATTCTTTTATCATGGGCTCAGCCCATACAGAGTGCTGGCGGATGAGGCGAAACTGACGAGACGGTCGGTCGATGTTTTATTATAAGTGCATAGATGTAGTGGAAGTTGCGTTGGGACCCACCTTTCGCTGGCTATACAGTCGCCAATGATGAGAACGAGAGATTTAGACAATGCTTTCAGGATTTCACGGCGGGACCAGCCTCCTGCGTTGGCAGTCCCGCGACCTACGATTGAGACAGTGCTTGCGAGTTTTCAGGCTGCATAATGTACGGAGCAAGATTAGCGCTATGCGGTGCTTGCAGCTCACCAATGCAAAGTCGCGGCGGTGCTGTGTGGCCCACAGATACCCGATCGCGGCGGCGCTGTGCGGCCCACAGATGTCCAATCGCGGCGGCGCTGTGCGGCTCACAGATGCACGATCGCGGCGTTGCTGAGCGGCCCACGCACGCCCGATGTCATCCACACAAGGTAGGTGACTGCGCGAAGAGTTCCACAGCATCAAGGGCACTAGATAGCAGAGGTGTCCTAGCGGCCCTCCCGCTTGGACACCACCACCCTTTCTGAATACTCCCTAACCTTCTTCTATTGCCTTCAGGAGTTGCGAAGGGTGCGGGTGCACCGATGGTGTACAGGGTCTCATTAGTGTTGAAAACGCCAGGATATCGGTCCCCGGGCGTCTAGTACTGCGGAAAACAAAGAGATACGAGATCACCAGTGGAGGAGGGTTGTGCTCTATGGCAATAGTGTGGAGAACGCCAAGGATGGTTCCACCGAAGGGGAAAGGTCAGTCAGCTCTCAGCATTATGGCGAACCCGTGGGTAGGTAGAGTAGTCCGGAGCTCAATAGCCTGGAAACGAATAGGCCACGGATTTGTCAAAGCAGTACGGGTGCGCTTCACCCCAACAGTGGGAAACGTCTAGATAGGGGTAAAGAAAGGCTGTGATGAAGAACGTAAGGAAATACCATTACACCGGAGAGTAAATTCATAGGACGACATGTGTGTAAAAATTTCTACCATCAAGATTGAAAATCCGACGTAAGCTGGGCTGCCAGAATGGCAGACTATTCGCATTTCATAGAGGGCATTTTGTGTTTGGGCACAGATGGTGATTTTCGCTTGTTTCCTAATTTTCTGAGAACTTCGAAAGTGTGAATAGTTTGGACATTCTTCAAATGGCTGCTCTACCCCACTTCCTAGCGTCTCGTAGGGGCGCTAGTCTAGAGCAAAACCTAGCAGGTAAACGTCTCACTGCTCTTCAAACTTCACATTTGGAAGGGGGATATCCTCTGAGCTAAAATTAACCTCTCTGAGGCTGGTATCCATTTCTGCGCCGCCATTTCAACAGTAATGGCTTCTCTTTACATGTCGTTGATATCTTTTGCACTTTGAGTTGCATTCGATCCATGACAGAAGTCAAATAGTAGATGTGTTAGGAGGTTCTCGCCCTGATCGAAGTGGTGCTTCACGCTCCAGGCGATGGAAAATGAGATGTGGCGAGAATTGGCCGAATCGTTAAAATCACATTAAAGTATTAAAGTAAATTAAGGGCTACGGAGTGGTTACTATACGCAATCGAACAAAGTGTGGTTCCCAGTAAAAAAATTAAGATTAAAAAAACCGTACGAACTTATTGCCCAACCCAACAGATAGGAGACACAACTTTTCATTCGCGTCTAAACATGGCAGTGTCTCATTTACGTTTTGTCGGCAGTTGTGCGCAGTGGTGACAGTTGGTGGAATTAACGGTGATCTAGTCTTAAGCATTGTGATATTTTTTTTGCCGAAGGTGCTTTGAACGATATCGGGAAGCTGGCACCGGGTGGGTGAGATGCTTGGTGGGCTTGGCGTAAGACTATTCAGATCCGACCTCGTTGCAGGCCTCTGAGGACGGCGAGAAAGCGGAAATATAAGGCAATTGAGGATTCCACCTAAGAATCTTGACGACATACATACTATAGAAGGATATCACTATTTCAAGGTTCAAAGAAGCGGAAACATTTGAGTTACTGCAGTGACAGAATAGTAATCTGAGCGGAAAACATGTAACCTTTTTTTCGAAGCGTGCAAGCCAGAAATCGACACCTTCCAGTCTAAATCTTTGCGGCATAATGTTCAGATCATTATTCATGTTCGCCTCTAATACCGTGCAGACATGTTTCAACGATCTAAAATACAACATTTATACTGTTATGGATTGCTGAAGATGTAATCTACCAAGGAAACTCAATATTTTGAAAAAGTATGCTATGTAACTATTATTATGTTCTAAAATTGGTTTGGTGGCACAAATTCTATGTGAATACTGCAATGATACGTAAGATACAGGGTGCGTAGTGGAGGACGCTGAAAGTAAGTGAGCGAGAGGGGGAGGGGTGCCTGGGAAAAAATTAGGAGTGGTAGTAATTTGGTCGAGACCTCGACGTAACCGTGAAGTAACTGTCAGAGGTTACCTCGAGGTCACCTCGAGGTCAATTTCCCCAAAAATGTATTGTTAAACAACTGAGACCTGCGGCATTGTAGAGACTCTTAAGTATGAAGCAAAACAGTAGGGTATTCGAAATGTGAATAAAAGTTAGGAATCTTCTAGGAACAAACTGGCAAAGTAAGACTTTTCGCTCTAAGATTCTTCGTCACAGCTGAAGTTAGAAAATTCTAGTGTTGCAAAGCAGTGTAGCTACTAAATATATAAGGATGAATACTACAACTGAGATTCATATTGCGCCTTTTCGCAAGAATTTTTCAAATAAAATAGCCAAAAGTCCCGATTCTCTGAATCTCACATCTACAGGGTGCGCACGAATTATTGACGTGTGCTTTTTGAGCCTCGCTCAGGTAGAGTTGAGCAAATTCACAAGAAAACGCAGCTCTGAGGTTACTCAAACGTCGTTTGATTTGCTAAGGGTTGCGACTAGGCTTATCCTTCACCATATAAACGCATGCGCACTAAATGCATGTATATAGTATAATCTGCCCTTGTACCATTTGTCGACGACAGCGGCGACGGCGGTGACCGTCCGTGGCTGTTGTCCTAACCACGATGTTTGCCGGGATTTTTGTAAGGAATAAGAGGAAGTTTTACGCTGATATCCCTATGCGTTGAGTCTCTATCGTAGCTTTTGGCAGGCTCTTCCATGCTATGTCGCAAATCCTTCTTCGTGTTTCAGTCTCACGCCAATCTGTTGCAAGCAGAACTTGAGAGCGTCTGCAAATAAAGACACTCGAATCATTGAAATCTTAGATCTTAGAAATACAGCTTCCCACATTCCCTGGTGCCAAGCAGTAGGGGCAGGACGCGTCATACTATCGAGAAAACGTTCAATAAGCCACCAAAAGCGTCTAGTGTCATCACGCTGTAGTACCTTAAAAGAGCACGAATTAAATTAATACTCTGTACTATAACTTGCCCATTTTTTAAAGAAAGTCTCACGTCGGTAATGCAGCTCTGCCAGGCAGAATAGGCGTCAGCGTTCATGTGGTTATATAAGTTGTCGACAGCCGGAGCGAGCCAACTCCACAGTTTGTTGAGTTTTTGAAACCCTATGTACTTAGTACCCTTGGAGACTCCAGCGAAAAGCTCGGCTGCTAGACGCTGTTCGGCTCTCTAAAAAGATATTCATTTAAAAATGTCGAACAAGGCGTCTGAATTTCATCCATCTAGTCAAGAAGGCGTCTGATTTTCATCAACCTAGTCAGTCATGCCCGGAAACATGTTTTCACTCTTAATGAAACTTCTTGAGCTCAGGTTAGCAAAAAAAGTTCTGACACTTTTTGCTTACATTTCAGTAGATGCTGAACTCATCAGTTGGATGCAGTGGGCATTTTTGAGGCACCAGTTTGACCGTTCGCTTATGACTGGACGTCCCGACATGCTCACTTCTTTTTGTTCCTATTCACTGCGTGTTGAGTTGTGGATCTAGTGAACCTTCCGGGAAAATCTATTAGGTTGGTATAGATGATAGATGATGACTTGAGCGATGAGAGTTAGATAAGAGTAAGAGGTCGATAAGAGCTCTATTCCACTAGTGAATGTAGGTATTCCCGGCCGGAAACAGCGGCTTTAACCACTCTGAAGTTTCTTCCCGCGGTAGAGCCGCGGTACGGTGGATCCGCGGTTGACCGCGATAAATCCTCACATGACCGCGGCAGAATACCAGAGTGACGCACTAGGCTCGCAAATGCCCACGGTGGATTTTCACATTCCCACGGTGCATCCTCACATGCCGCATGGTGGACCAGCACATTCCCTTGGTGGATCCGCAGTAGAAATGATAAGATACATCATGAGCTCAAACGACACCACACGTGTCGACACGTATGGCCTAGTGGGTAAGAGGGCGGACTACCAATCAAGCATTCGAGAGGGCCGGTAAGGTTCAAATCCCACGGTAGAGAATAGAAGGAAGGACGGGCTAAAAGCCACACGAAATTTGCACTTTTTTCCTCTGTTCAGCACAGCTCAGATTCACTGTTTCTGCCAAATTAGCCCATGCAACACCTTTCTAGGTGATGTTTGCTTTCGCTGGCATGAGTAAAGGCTTACTAGGGACCACACATGCCCTCAATTAATTTTCACTTTCACTATTTTCGCGGTGGATTCACACATGTCCGCGTTGGCCAACCGACTCCCCATCTTGGGTGAACCGCGGGTCCACCGCGAGAAAAAAGTTCAGAGCAGTGAATGAAACGCTTCCAGGCCTACACCGCTACGCTCCTGCCTTTGCATCAACTCGCGCTGGTGATGAGTGGTGATGTAGAGATGTGGCCGCAAAGGAACAGCACTGAATCTCACTATATATGAATCCTGAATGAAGACGCTGCTCGGTCGTTGCGAACAGCAGCAAGATCGTACACACGTTCTATGACTTCCGTCTGAAGTGTTTCAAGGCTGCAACTGAGCCTATACTTCGTCGAAGCACGTATCTAAGTAGTATATATTGCCCTCATCACGTAGAATGAATCGTTTCTGTCACTATCAATGTGAACGTCGTTGGAAAAGTATTGCCTCGCTCATCAGGGAAACTGATGCCATCCTTAGTAACGAAATAAACGAAGACTGATTGCCTTGCAAGACCGTAACGTTCAAAGTCTCGTGAGGCGAAAACGTGTCCCTACTTGTTCTCCCAACCGCATGGCGGTATTGTTGTTCAAAAATCAAGCGATCCATTTTGTCAATGTTTTTTTCTGAAATCAAAACAAAACCCGCTTAGATCAGCACGTGGACTTGTATACAATAAACGGTAATTGATCTCATAAAACAGCTTCTCTAAAAGTATAGGGAAAATGCAAGAACGAAGACGGATTTGCTGAAAAAGTAGAAGGTCTGAATATACGGCCCTATCAAAAGTAGTGGGCCATGTATATCCGTGCGAATATTGAATTCAAGTTGCGCGCGAGGCGTTAGGAATGGGAGGCCGCGATGCATGGCCCAGTTGGCCACGCATGCCCCTGAGCCATGCTGCGCCGGAATACGGCTAATGGGCTCTTGTGACCCATCCCCATTTCTATACGCCGACACACCCTTATCACCTGCGTTGGACCCATCTCACGACGTGTCCCGAAAAAATCAGCAAAATGCAAGAGGATGAATAAGATTAGCTGGACCGTGTCTCCAAAGGAAGCCTGTCACCTTGTCCAGCGTTGGGATATCAATAGTCTCGTCTTACTCGACGCGCTTATTCGAGTGATGTACATGAAATCTGAAAAGTCTGCAAAAAAAAACTCTACTTCGAAGGCCGAAATTAGTATTCAGGACGACGAATTTTCCTGTAAGAGAGCTAGAGAAGGCAAATGAGAAATTAAGATCGAACATCAAAATGAACTTCTCAGGTATCATGGATTGGACCAGCATTGTCGTGTTGGGAAAAACTAGGCACGCTTGCGCTAAAAAGTGAAGCCTTTCGTCCACTGGCCGAGAGTTTTGAAATCGTCGGCCAAAGAATCCCTTAGATGACACACTGCCTTCAAACTCGTCGAATGTCACATTGTGACCTGCTGTTCTTTTTTAATTCAAAGAAGAAAGAACCTTTCTACTCTTGAGTAACTCAGCCAGAGTCTTCGTAATTCTTTCGTATATGATGTCACTAGCAGGGAAATTCCGAAGTAGGTACTGTAACCGATGTAAGTTTAGCGGAGATTATTGCCTTTCTATGTGAACTCACCTTAACCATCCATACAGTGTTATCATTCACTTCTTTACTATCCTGTTTCTCAATCAGAAGCAGGCCTATCCATTTGTTATAGAACAGTTCATCCTCAAATGCGTTCACAATTGCTTTTTCGCTGTCGCTCAATGATAGGCGATTTAGCTGAGGTTTGGATGCGTAGACTACAACACTTATGAATCTGTAAATATTGAATATGCGTCCAAGGACAGAACTATATTGTGTGGACAATCGCTCCTACTTCGGCCATTTGTAGCTTCCAAATTGTTTTGAAAAGAACACTGTACTGTTCCACTTCGCCTCGGTCGTTGGCAAGTTTTCAGAATCGTAAACCAAAGGTAGGTTGTCTAACCGTAATCCACATTTGAGGAAGCCAGTATCTGTCTGAAATACGAGCAAATTGGAAGTTGCAAACTTCGACAAGTTAACGAGTCACGCTACCTTTTTTGGGCAGCCCCAATTCATTCTAATAGTCTTTGGTTTATTCTTCTTCAGCCAAAATGACAACTCATCAGCACATCTTTCACGGAGGTATTCTTCGTCATCCACGAACTTACCTATGAGTATCTGTAAAAATACAGTTCTTCAGGGGAACTATACGGGTGTCCATGGCGTTCGAATTGAGATGAAAAGATGATATGAAAATGGTGGTACTATTCTTGAATCCGTTCTCCGTTTCTGCTGAACACCTTAACTCCCATGGTGTTACTGTACGGAACGGATCGAAACTACGGCACCCGCATCCCAAATAACCCCTGCATGCGGGACTTCTTTCGGACACGCATCCGTCTATTGCTTCTGCAAAATCCAATGATGGACAAGGTTATGAACTTTTCCTCGGCAGTGCATAATTTAAAGTGCAGATCTGTGCTCGTAGTTATGCATTTTTTCAATGAAATTTTGAACACGCGTGTTAATTGGGATGGCGATCACGATGTCTTTCTACGACGACGCCATTTTCGTAGAGTGATGTGTGTGCACGCAGATGTAACCGTACAACCGATCGTTCGTAATTACTTTTCGTTTGCCAGCGCCCAAAAGTGAGGGCTAAGGGATCCAATGCTGCGATAAAGAAGGGCTGGCGCTCAGAAGTAGGGGAGGCAGGCCCACTATTCTAATAATGGCGCGCTGGCGCCGATAAGAAGGGTCCACTGCTGTGGTAAGGTTGCGCCGGCACCCAAAAAAAAGGGGG
>JARK01001426.1:422401-443452 GCA_000688135.1 Ancylostoma ceylanicum | reverse complement strand
AAAAAAAAGGGGGGGGGGGGGGGAGACGGGCCCAACAGTGTGATATGGTGCGTCGGCGTCCAAAAGTGGATGCGAACGGGTCAAATTCAAGGTGTAACCGCTCAAGGTGTAAGCCCGTAACCATTGCGGCTTGCTACGTGGTTGCCTCTTCCTTCTGCATCTGTGGGCAAGTTATTTCCTTCTGCGTATTCTCTCAGTTCCATTCGCTTCTAAATCGACACAGTCCTTCTGGTTTTTTTTTTAAATTTAGAAGACCCTTATCACATGAAGTACCAAAATAGCTATCTAAAAAAATAAAAATAAACTACTTCAATAAACTACTGCACTGAATCGATTACATCCAACTACTCATAAACATTAGGACAATTTAAAGGGCGATATTCCGTTGAGACAGATAAGGTTACCCGTGACACGCCTGAGAACTTTTCAGAATAGCGTTGAAATTAAGTTAGAGGATATCTGTTTGTATGCAAGTTCTATGTGCACTGGGCTAATCATTACCATTTCTCTTTGCATTTGAAGGAAAGTAAGCGAGCGAAGCAGCAATAGAAGTCTCGAAGTCCGTCATCAGCCGGACGGCCAGATTGGTTTTTCTAGTATCTGGACAACGCAGAACATTAAATGAGGGGGTTTCCTGCATTTTTTTCAGTTGAGATACGTACACCGTTGTAGTCAGCACCGCCCTTAGATTATTCTGATAGCCAGTGTTCAAAATCGACCCCGAGCTGAGACACTGTCTTTAAAGGAAGCACTCACGCAAATTTTCATGATCGAGATTCCGCTGAATTTTGAAGTTATCAGAGACGGTGAACTCATAGGCAATGATGAAACAGCGTGAAACACGCCGGAAGACGGGAAATGAAGGCGCTGTTTTCCACCCGTCCACAGCGCGGACGAGTTTTCCGCCGAGAGTATACGCGCGCAACGTCACGAAATCTTGTGGATGGTGTGCATTCCATGCACTACCCTGTACACTGTTCCATATACTACATGATACGTTGGGCTAGACCACTCGTAGCATAGCAAGTCAATAGCGTTAACTGGCGTGGCGGACACCAAAATTGCCACGCTCGCGTCCGTGTCCACGGCAATATCTCCGCAGGTAGTCGGTTATCCCTAGTGTTCAACTAACCGTTGTGATTACCTAGCGTCCGGCTACACGGTAAGCGACTCACCTCGGAAGTGAAAATTTCCGTGGGTGCTGCTTTTAAGAAATTGTGAAGATAAAAAAAACTGAGTGATTATACTGAGTGATTATGTCTACACATTCTTTTGATCAATAGTTGGAAATTTTGGTGACATTCTCCAGAGCAAAAACGTTTCGCTTCTCTTCTTCCCCGTTCCCATGTCACTTACCTTTATGGTCTTCAAACCGCATTTCTCCTTTTGACAACGCCATAACATTGCTCGGCAAAGTTTCGTTCTTGTGTGCAGAAGATCCTTTCGGGCGAACAGTGCCAACAACATCTCTACTAGTGCTTCTTGTTCTCTTAATGCATAGATTTGTTCGATAGAATTGATGAAGTATCTGATGATCGAAAGGCTTCATTCATGAGAGATGAAACAGAGATGTAAATTACTTTTGGTTTGCAACTTTTTTCGACGCTCGCATTTCCTTCGTGACTTCCAAAACTTTCAGATCCTTGAACTTTTGCCACTCTCCACTTTTATGAAGTTCGTCGAGCCATTTCATACAGAAATCATTCAGCTTCGAGCACTCCTGACAAAATTTCGCCTTTGTGTGATGACGAATCACACATATGAAGATGGGCTCACATAATGTTTACGAGCAGGCTTCTGCATCTTTCCGATGTCGTTCCATAAGTCGTCGTACAAATCTATCACCTCAGGATAATCCACTACCTGGGCAAAGAAATGGTAGGTTAGGTGTGCACACATACATTGCTTGGCAAATTATGAAACCTTCATTTCGATGATTGCCTTCCAGACTTTCATTTTTGTCAATATAGTGCTTGAGGTTGCCCAGCTCGCTTGCGAAATCATGCAGAGAGCGCCCTAAATGTACGTAAGGATGGTTGAAGAGCTCATGCGGGAAAAAGGTTTTCTTTTAGGGATGCAGCAGAACAAATGTGGGGTCGAAAATACGACGCTTCTACAAAACTAGTAGTGAATGGTCACACTCGTGTTGGAGTTCATGTATGAAACATCAATACATTTTTAAACTAAAAATTTTTCTAGGGCTATATCTTTCAATGCGTTACAACCTTTATGACGGATGTATTGCGCTTTTTAAACCGTTTGTTTGTATAGCATGAAGCATCTTTCAGGTGTCGGTATTAGCTGCCATATGAATTCCTGTACCGTAATGACTTTACAAAACAGCATTAGCGAGAAGACTCCGGTATTATACGCAGGCAGTACTTTGACATCCAATTCTCACAAAAAATGATTCTAGTCCTCCGAAAAACATGAATGCAATAACTTCTCCTTGTTTTCTGTTCTTAATAATAACCTTTTTTTTCTTCTCAAGGTATGGTTTACCTTTAGCTGTTCTTTTGTACTATTAGGATCACTGAGTGAGGGAAGAATATCTTCCACAATCGACTCTTTAGCTATTGAGTACTCCGAGAAAAGTGTTGCCAATACTGATCGAGCTTCACCTCGTACCTGTAAACATGGAAGATATCTTATATGCAATCAGTTTCGTTTGAAAACTACTGACTTCAGAGTAGTCGTTAAGAGTTAAGCGAGCTAGTAGATGAAGAACTCTGAGGTGAAATAACGTGAAAGCACGATCAGGAGAATCCACGACAATGCGCTGCAAGAAACGAGATAAGCAAAATTTTCGGAAGTAGAATCGCTATCAAAGGCAGTGTTCAGGCAAGATCTTCACTTATGGTGCCCAAATCCGGCCCAGTGCCCAGCCCGCCCTTTCGTGGATTTTTCAAAACATGTTAAATCTTGTCTAAGATTGTGCAGACATGTACAGTCCTTCTCAGAAAGATAGACGGATTGCGCGTGCGGTTTCCTAGCGTCGCGGCTGCAGAATCGCGGCGGGACCTACTCCACCCTCTCACTTAGAGCATGCTCTTTCCGCATCCCTCGTTCAGGTCCCGCAGCGATGGTGCAGTCGTGCAATCAGTCTATCTTTTTGAGAAGGACTGTAACTCTGTCTAACAATCTGGTTCCTCTTCAATCTGATATGCTATGGATGACACTCACACCGATACGTGTTATTCGTTGAACACGTATTCTCAAAATTGGCAAAATTTGTGACCGAAACCGGGCCAGAATTTCGACTACAATTTTGGAAACAACTGCCGATCGGTGAGAATATCTACAAAAATGTGAAAGAGCGGGTTTTGAACCTTTTTCAGATTTTTCAACAGTTCGTTACGAGTACTTTACGGAGACTGATGACGTGATCTATTTCGAAAAGTCTCATTGCCTTCCGTTCATCGGACAACTCGTCCACACTATAATTTTCAACTGTTCTACAAGAAAACAAATTTTAAAGCTTTGGGAACAGAATCTACACAGTTGTAATCAGCTCGTCGAGGAGAGCTAAAAATACCAGATTTGAAGAATCGTATATTTTGTCTGGACACTGTCTTTGAGATGTACGAGCAAGCATTCACAAAAAAAAGGTTGCTTACCATATGAGCTACATAAGCTTGAGATTCGAGTACAAAAATTTGCACCTTTCTCGAGAGTGGTGTTGTTAAGTAGTTGTAGATGTCGGTATGTTCACCAGTTGCTATATCTAATTGGTGCTGGAATGCGTCAAATAAAAATCAAATAAAAATAAGCGATTTAATCGCCACAGTACTAGAGTTATAGTCGTTCTCAAAAAGATAGACGGATTGCGCGTCTGCACCATCGCGGCGGGGCCCGAACGAGGGATGCGGAGAGAGCATGCTCTAGTGAGAGGGTCGAGTAAGGTCTCATCGCGATGGTGCAGTCGCAACACTAAGAAACCGCACGCGCAATCCGTCTATCTTTTTGAGAAGGACTGTACTTGATGTTGATGAAAGAATATGTCTCTCGAGCGCAGGGACGCAGGTCAAAAACTATGGAAGTGATTTTGTCGATATCAATTCCACGCACTATCCAGTCCCTCTCTTTCGTACAGAACCTATTCTCCTCTTTCGCCCTTAGGCTGTGCTCATACTTCGCTGCAGCGTGACCATCGCGTGCAAGCAAACTGTGCAGAAGAGGTGAGTCTAATGGATGCATGCGCGAGTGGTCGCGTAGTAAGAGTTAGCGTTCATTCTCACGACGCAAAGTCGCGGATCCCCATTGCTTCCTGTTTGTGCTTGCTTTTGCTTTCAAAATTGGCGTTATGGGCCAAATTCACGTCAAGCCTGTACGCCACGACTCGATAATTTCTAACGAAGGACTAGAGTTGGCCATTTCTCTTCTTGTTTTTCATGATGTTTCGGCCTAAAAACTAGGGGCTGGATGACTGTTCATAGCAATGCATAATCGCAGACGGTTACATCAAATCTACGCATTTATTTCGGCGTGAATACGCAAGCTTATGAACTTTCGCATGACGCAACCACGCGACGCCACGGACTCGCCCGGTACGCTTTCAAACCACAAGAGTTCAAATATTTGCAGTGAGTACTCCACTCCAGTCAGGCACTATGCATGCTAACCCAGAATTCAGTTTAAAAGCAGCACCCACAGAAATTTTCGTGTCCGAGATTTTGATGGTTTTGGACACTTAGCAGTGGTAAATCCGAGGAAATTGAAGACTGAGCTTAAAGGCAGAGGACCACCTCGTCCCGTATATTGGGGATAGTAACACATCCTGAACCTTCTCGTCATGACAATCCCAGCAAGGTACATCAATAGGCACAAAAGCGACGAAAGCCCCGTTCTCGAAGGGGTCGAAGTGGCTAAAATTTGGAGCCCGGAGGTGGATCGCTCCAAGCTGTGCTGGCTGCCCGCCACGGCTGCCACGGTGGCCAACGTGTCTTTGCGTGTTCGATCGATAAGATCAACAGCTTCACACGTCAATTCGGGTTAGCAAACTGTTACAGGCCCCGTCCTGGAAAACGGGTTTAAAGACCGTTTTGAGATAACTTATGTATACCGCTGGAATCAGCGTGCCGAGTAGATGCTGAATCTGCTATTACCTCAACCACGAAAATGAGGTGGTCCTCTGCCTTTAATGATCCACGTCAATTTAATCTGTGGCAATGGTAGGCTGCAGTTGAAAAACGACTATAAAGTTTCAATACATACTCAAATTTGGGTTAGATAGCTCAGCCCAGAAGCGAATCATAGCAAAAGATTCTCTGGTCAATATGGCCTCGATCATATCTTATTGACTGCCACTGTATACTTTTATGACACTGTTGAAGCTAAATGTTGAAAACAACGGGTATCAGTTCATGTGAGAAGTAATCAGTCCCAACATTCCTTCAAATCTTCCCCCGCCCCTTCCCCGACGCACTATATAAACCCCGCTAACCAAACATAGTTCAATTCATCGTAACCACTCCTCCCCTACTGAGTAGCCTCCGGGAGTGGTTGAATTTATTCATAGACTTCTGTCTAGGGGATAGGAGGCGAAACAGGTAAAATAGTGAATCATTGCTACTACATCGAGTTGAAATTGCACCATTACTTCGCTAGTAAGTAGTCATCCCAGTGATGACAATCCCTATGTAAATGTATTATACAAAAGCACAATGAGACTAACCGAATCAGTGTGACTTGTATGAATAATGTTGTGAAGTATTCTGCTGATACTAGCGAGAACTTGGCTGTGTTCTCGTTTCGACGAAACTAAGCGTTCGATGACCTTTTCCAGCACGTCCACAAGCTCCTCGCGGAAATTCTTACCAGATGGATAACGAATGTCTGTAAAAAATTGATTATATGCAGATCAAACGCATGGCCGTCGAACGGAAGCATGTATTTTATTTTTGAAGAGGTAAGCCCTACTTTTCGGTGGTGTCTGGGAAGATTTAACAAAATAAAAACTCCGTGGCGTTCATAGACATTTCACTTAATAACATGGAATAAATGCTCATATGAAATCGATCATTTGTGCGACTATTCCTGCACTCCGTCCGATTATAAAATCTGTCTGGAGTACAAGCGCAAGGACTCTATGAATTAAAGTACTATTTGCCTCATCTCTTGAAAAGAACGCAGTGAGCATGTAGGGGAATGGGAAGATCATCCTGCATTTGTATGAAAGAACACCTACATGGCAAAAGCAAACCTAGCGGACACGGTCACGAGTAGCCATGGGTGCGGTATCACAGTGGAGTTGGTTCTGATGTTAACAAAGCGATCTTGGTGCGAAATAGTTTAAAAAGCGCAAAGCCATCAAGACATTCAATAATCCGAAAATTGATCAAAAGGAAAAATGTTTATCAATCAAACGATAACTCTAAACATACTTAAGACATCTCTTTTGACCTGGTCTAACAGCTTGACTTTTCTATCCATTACTGTCAAGCTCGCAGAAATCGCTTTTCAGTGTCTCTTCTCCCTCTCTGACAAAGCTCCGTAGTGCGTGGGTTCCACTACGGCCTCACATAAAATTCCGCCTGCTTTCCTCTTTTTTCATTATTGAACAAATATGAAGGACATTGGCAATGTTGAAACACAGAGGAATTGCAGCTGGTGGAGTAATGGATACATCCCCAATGAGAAGAACGCGCACCTGCCATGACATCGGAAACGCGTGCGTCTGAGCTGCGTCACCGATGCGGCTGCCCCCGTTCATCATCATACAGACGCATGCGCCTCCAGCGCACGTATCTAGTATAAATTGCTTTTACCACAATGCGACAAATAATATCATACGTCACATGTACTACTGTGTATGAGAACCAGCTACCAGTCGTGTCTCCTTTAACGGAGACAAGGCGAACCCTGCGGGAATCGTCTGGCCGGCTGAGGCCCTGGTAAAACCGTGACCCAGTGCAACAATTGGTCAAATGAGATGCTGGGCATGATTCAGCGTAGGTGCAAAAGTCGGCGTGCGTCCGCCGAGCCTGTAGCGGAAGGCCCACATACATTCGAGGACATTATTGGGTAAGCTTGGGTGAGTATACGCTTACCCAAGTCTGTGGCAGGAACACAGCCAGATCTTAAATTCGTCCCGATTGGGCTGCCGACATGTAATCCAGTTCTTCGCCCTGTTATTGCTCCATTCAAATGAGGGGCCAATCACAGAAACGTGGCACACCTTGTTTCGCCTCATAATGATCCATACCCGGGAATGGGTGGCCCAGCAAAAATCTACAGCTACTCGAACGGTTAGCGGCGCTATATGGAAGAATGCATCGCACCAAAGGTTCGGTAAGTAAAAGGCTGGTCGCCGCCTAGTCGTGCTGAGAACCGGGAAGAGTCATGGGATAGATCTGTTGATGCAGAATTAGTGTCAGGTGTCCTTCAGTGCGACGGGTGCATCCCTGCGTGACGGATACGGCGACGACGTCACCGAGTGGTCCTTATTCATGTGATTCTCTGCTCCGGCTCGCATCAAAGTGTCCCCATATATTGCCAGTTCAAAATGAATCGAAATGTGTTGGCGATGTAATGATCAATGATGATAACGATACTCATCTATTGCCACGTTACACCGCACTGGTCGCTTCCTCATGGTTTCTAATTACTTGAAATTGAAAATTGTAATTGAATGAATTTGTGCTCAAAATGAACAGGGGATGTGAGTGTTAGCGATGATGAAAGCGATGCCTATCGATCGCCACATTATGCACATTAGTTATCATCTATCTCACGTCTGTGATCTCCTCATCTGCATTACCCGTGTGGCGACCGCGTGCGGATGATGCGATCGTCACGAACCCTGGCTGTAGTGGCGATAGCTACGATTGCTAACGCATTCTGGGAAGACTTATTGATATGTGATGGTAGAGTGACATGGCCTTTAATGAACCACGTTTGGATGACCACTAGTATACACACATTGTTTAGAAAAGCCTGAGAAAAGAAGCCTCCTTACCCCAGTTGACAATGGCAGGATTTGGTGAGTCGAACTTGAACCATGGCAGAACAGTATTTGGTGAGACAAAGGGAGGAGACGATGGCATTGAAAAACAGGTGATGGAACCACTCAAACCGTAGCTCAAGATGGTGAACACTTTCTTCAGAGAATCCCTGCAACGAAAAAAAAATCCTAGCTTTATTTTATCACTTTTTTCCTTCAGTCTTCAACTCTTCCTTCTTTCTTATTTCTTCCACATTCTATTCTGTCTACTATGTAATCGTGCAAGTTCCTGCAGAAAGTCGATACTCTCAATCTCCGCCCAATATAGATCTCCACAAAATTAACAAAATCTGCAGGAATTTACTTGGATTTTTCCCAAAAAAGTGAGCAAAATCTGCTGAAAGGTACGCGAAGATCCCTGTACGTTCGATGTTCTATCCTTGGGGAAAACCCATGTAGTAAAACCGCCGTGGCTCCATAACAAAAATATTGCTCATGGAAGAGCAAGCGTTCTGTGCTTTGAGTGTTTTTCACACCCAAATCCACTCCAAGTCCTCACAAGGGAAGGATACTTGGTGGCCGTGGCCATTCGTGATGAGATGTATACTGCCATATGCAGTTTTCGACGCTGATCTCGAATCCGTACTCCAAATTTCCTGCGGGCTTCTGTATAGTGAGTTACACCCATTTCTTTCCGCGTACATGTGATATGGCGTACTCTTGTATGAGCCCCAGGCTATGCTTGGTAGTTGATTCAGTGTCTTCAAAATGTTGAATAGTTCCGAAGGAAACATGGTTCCTGCTAGTGAATTGCTGATACAGCTGCGTTACCCCAATTTAAGCTCACATGCGAGGACATGAATGAATCAGTCACTGACTTTGAGTAATGTTCTCATATACGAGCTTAAATTAAGGTAAGGCGGCTGCATCTGTAGCACACTAGCGAGGTTCTTATTTTTTCTAGAAGCCCTTAATATTTTGAGGACGATGATGCAGCTATCAAGCTTAGCCTGGCCCAAACAAGAGTACGGAATATTACATCTGAGCGAAAAGAAATAGGTGTAACTCGCTACACAGAAGCCCGCAGGAAATTTGGGCTACGGATTCGAGATCAGCGTCAAAAACTGCATATGGTAGTACACATCCTATCACGAATGGCCACGGCCACCAAGTATCCTTCCCTTGTCAGACCTGTGCCGAAGACTTCTCTCAGTACAACCAAATGACATGCTCCGCACATTAAGATGGTGAATTTTCCTGAAATCAACATGGGACAATTCAACTGCAGCAGGTCCGGGGGAGACGTCCGGAGGCATGAGATTCTGCTCAAGATGAACGTCGATATCCGCTCCCCCAACCAGAAAGTAGGCCTTTCGATGGGGGTTTCACTTGCTGTTCGACGGCACAATTGTCCGAAAATATTATTTTCAAAATCCATAGTGATAACTAACGGCCAAAGCGTTGAGGCCAGTAAAGCACGATGCGTTGATTTCGCATATAAACTGGGATGCTGTGTGCATTCGTATAGATATTCACAAAGGGTACCTGTCCATTTTTGCATCCTGTAAGGAATCAACAACAGGAAAGACGAATTTCTCCAGAAGAGACTTCACCAATTCTTTTGCTTTCTCACCAGGAACATACCACGCCATTTCAGACTCTCGGAGGTCGTGTAATGTAGCCCACTCCTAGACAATAAATGCAATAAAGAGTTGCGAAATGGATCAACCACTTCGACAAGGGCTCAATTTTCAAATACTTGGATTTTTTTTCGATTTTCCAATACGTGATTTCTTTGAATCCTTCTAGTCCTTGTTCTCTATCGAACATGATCATGTTTTTTTCTTTCAGGAAAAAAATTGGTACTCGACAGATTTCCACTTAAAGGTATCCAGCAAGCACGTGATTTAGAGGAAATGACATACCCGTACAGGAACCCATTCACTCAATGGGCGATTCAGCCGAGCACTTATATATCGTGAATTCTCCGGATACACTCGAGAAAGCATGTAGAGCATGTACCACAGCCCAATCGCTCCGTTCTGAAATCTTCTTCAAAGATGAGGAGAAATATGTATATTATGCTCGGTGAAAGCCTCACGTTATAGGCGACTTTACTTTTACATTCTACCAGTAACCCAATCATTTCAAAACAGACATCCTTATACTGTATGTAATTCTGAAAGAAGTAGAACTGGTATTGCAAACATTGCCAAGGATGATTTTTTACCTCGCTTGTAGTTGATAATAACGATCCTGCCAAGGTAACGAACCACTGAGCGGATGTTTCGAGATCTTCCGCTGTTTTCGCATCGCCTGAACAGCACTCTAATTTAGGTACTGGTGATTAGGAAACCATGCTTTTGTGAACATCGTACTTCCATGGTGGTTCTCAATTCTCACAGATGTGGCTGAATGTCTCATTTTTAAGTAGTGCTTTGTTGTTATATTTCACTCCTAGTGTGGAAAAACGAAGGAGGCATGTGGGCGAGGACAGAAGAGGTGAGAAAAGTCGCCGAAAATTTTTAAGCCGCCGTCGTGGAAACAAGAGCAGGTGCAACACCCTTTCGACGAGCTGTATAACTGACCTGGTGAGCACAGGCGAAAACAACTTGTCGACGTGAAAAGGGGCAAACAAGTTGTCAACAAGCTTTAGGGAGTTTCGAGTTTCAGACGCGATCGGAAACTTGTTCACCAACTGCTTATCGACAAGTTGTTTTCAGGGTACTGAATAGGAGGGCCGTCCACTATTGTATGCGCTTAGCGTCCGCAGAAATGTGAGTTCCACGCAAAAAGACCGATGTTTTCACATGCTAGACACCACTTTTGAGGGAAACATGATTTACGTGCTATTCACATGTTTAATACTCACGCAAACTAATTTTAAATTTCGAGTGCGTAGTAACATCCCAAAAATGTGCTGTTAATTACCCTTTATTACCCCTATTCCTAATCGTTTTCTTCTTCCGGGTGTTCCGTATCTCTTCATCTAATATTTCTTTCTCTTTTGTGTTCTTCTTCTTCCTCTAATCTTTTTCTCTCAAATTAGTCCCTCTCATTACTGAAGAGTCCGCATGGAAAATAGTAAATGTGATTCTTTCAAAGGAAGAGGAGAAGCAAATCATATTATCCTTTTTCTGGCAACTTTCTGGTAACCACGACCATTGCTTTCTTCTGTAATGAGTTGAATCTTACCTGCTAATACCTCCCGTAGATTGCGCAAAACATGTTCTGCGAATGGTAACCAAAATGTAGGTGATGCCTGGTAAAGGCAAGGAAAAATTTTCGAAATCAAAAAAAAAATCAAGATATAGCAATAATTTCAATGAGGAGATTTTTAAAATGAATTCGTATGAATCATAAACATCAGAGATAGGTAAAAGTGTGACACTTGATGGATATCAGCCGTCAAGTGTAATTTGCTTCACTCCGACAAAAAAATAGAGTACAGCTCATTTCTTCAAAAAAGAAACTATGTTCGGCAGAAAAACGTAGGGCCCAGGCAGTTTCAAGTCTTGGTGACGTAAATTTTCTTCAAAATCAGTACTTTCCTACACTCACGCTCTTCTTGGGCGTTTTATGGAAACTACGTAAGTTTAATAAGTTTAACATTTACTGTTCCATACGAGTAACTTACATATGTCATTTGGGAAATCAGGGATGAGATCATATCCGTTGCGAGTTGGCTTTCAAATTGGTTTGTCTTCACGAATGTTAGTACTTTTTTTGCCAGTTTCTAAATCATGAAAAGTGAAGGCTCAAATCTCCTATAAAAAGTTAGTAGAACTAATATGGTTTGTTATAAAAATGCAGCAAAAGGTGTAGATGTGCGTTTTGAATCGACGGTAGTGAAAGCAAAATAATCAGACAAACCATTGGAGGGGCCGCAACGGTATGGATTAGTGTTGAGGATGGTTCGGGAAGGACTGCAGTGGGAGGTAGGAAGAAACGCAGAAGAATGCATGAGAGAGAGAGTGAACGTTAGCATGCCTTTTTTTTACATATGCAGCATAGTTTCGCTACGGCCAACAAGAAGTCAGTGCTTTCAAGCTCGATGTGAGAAATTCGCTTCGTTGGTGAACGCGCCTGGAAAGCCGTTGTCCTTCATCTAGGTCGTCATTTTTGCATGTGGCTACCACCATGTTGTGCTCCCATGAGAGTGAACTGGATAAGTAGCACGTGTCTTTGGAACTAGCATGCACACTCCTGTAGCTACAGTGGTGGTCAATGTGATATGATCAGACGCACTGTTGAAGGCAGAATCTCAAATTATAATATAACTCGACTATCGATTGGGCTATTTGGATGAAATTTGAGGATGTGATGAGGGTTCAAGTGTTCTTTCTTTAGGCTGCTTGACATTGACGTAAACTACTTCAAAGCAGATCTACCGAGTTTCAATTGCAAATTCACTGTTCTATCAACATTATGGTTTCTCGACTCTACCGCGACATCTCAGTTTCGCAAGAATTCATTCGAAATCGAATCGTACGCGAGCAATTTGTTATACGTGGGCGGTTTGAAAAGTTTCCGGAATGACCACCAAGGTGTTGTTCTTTCTCGAAAATTTTTATGCAGTTGTGTTTGCCAGTTCTTCATATGAATTGACCATAAATCTCGGTTTGATACGATCAAGGCTCTGCTTTTGACAAATGGATCAACTTGTGCAACTTCAGCTGCGCTCAGTTGCAGACAGATGTGAAATTTGGGCATTTATTAATTCTTTCAATTGGAGGAGATAATCGATAGTAGACCAGATAGGGCTCATGTGGTCAATTTTGTGAATCATTCCCTTCATTTTCCACTCATAGTATCTGAGTTCTAAAACCAGCCGTAGCAGAACGCAAGCAAACAACAAACCATGCGCGAAATGCCGAAAAAAGGGCATCATTCCGGAAAATCTGAATAAAATCGTTGACAAGGTTTTGAAAGATGGGATACAAATATGTCTGAATAAGGGAGTTTAGATCATCTCTTACGAATGATTAGTCTCTATTTTACCTGAAGAACTGAGCTTGAAAAGACATTTTCAAAACACTGTGCCGCATTTGCCCAACCTCTAACAAGAACGCAATCCAACATGAAAGTAAGCCAATTATTTTGAAAGGAAGAAATATATTTCAATTCAAAATTGTAATCGATATTGAAGGTTAGATCACGCGCTTTAAGATGGTCACAATAAAAGCGATGAGAACAGTGGGTTAGACGCGAAGAATGGGCTCTGAAGAGAAACGTACCTTCCACTGAGATGAGATTGTGACGGCATCCGTTCTTGGCAGTTTCAAGAGAAGGGTGGGGAACTTATCATAGCTGAATATTCGCCAATATTTGTGGAAACTCTGGACGTGAAAACTCTAGCGACATGCACGGGTTTGGCCAAGAAATAGGAGTTGCCCTTCATGCCAGCATGACCGCGAATGCATGCGTTACCAATTAGAAGAAACTTGTGATAATAAAACCTAAAACTTCACCTCATTCAATGTGTTTTCTGCCTTAGCTTCCTCGTACTTCCAACTGTCAGAGCAGCCTAAGCTCTCCCCGTCTGAACAGAGATTCCGATCAAGCGACGAGCTAATCGTGGTCCAATCCGGTTATTGTGAGTACTCCAAGTAAACTCATTCTAGGTCAAAAATGGAAAAATGAGAACAGACCCGAACACGTGTGCTGGACTTCAAAGGGATAGCGTTAAGAAATGAGATATTAATTGCATTCGATTTGTTTTGTTTTCATTGTCATTCCGGAAACTTTTCAAACCGCCCTCGTATAAATTGAGTTCTATGGTTCATTTGGGCCTGTCAAAAATTCGCATAAAAGTGGGCGTGTCAAAAATCAAAAATTCGCAAAAACTAGAAAAAAAGAATTTTCTATAATTTCAAAGAAAAAACATTGATCCCAACTGGGAATATTCCTATGATATCCGCTTCTAGCAACTATTATGATATTAAGATGAGAATATCATATCGTAGCAGTGAGGCGATGGTTCAATATCCAATCCTGGTAGTGCAACAAATTTTTCTAGAGCGCAGACGTGGTGGGGGGGGGGGGNNTCCCCCTAGCTCTCTAAATCGCTTAGCCCGCTAAAAGCTGCGCATCTCTCCTCAGCATTGTCCATCGCTGCATCCCGTGCCGGGATAGGCCAAAATAGCCGAGAATTTAGCAAGACTTTCACGTCTGACTCTCGAAAATTTTGTGCCCTTGCCAGTCTTTATATAGGAGGGACTATATCGCGACAACTCATCTTCGGAATAGATTATACTAAATCGTATCCTAATGGAGCAATTTGCTATATAAGTTGCGTCCTATGGTTCTCCTCTTCACATAAAAAAGTGGGCATGTCATAAAGTCGTGTAAAAGCGAGGAAAGTAAATTCCAAAGAAATTTTTTTACAATTCCAAAGAAAAACATCGATCCCGATGTGGAATATTTCTAAATATCCGCTACGAGCAACTATTCTGGTATTCAAATAAGAACTGTATTGCTGTTCATATGCTTGAGATGTAATTAAACCCAGTTTTTGGTGATTCCAATCAATTAGTTTTTCCTCCACTTCGAGCAGCGAAGGAAGCGCAGCAATAGCATTGTGTTGGAAATAACAGACAAATATGTGCTCAATCTGTATCACTTCTTCCTTTCTCCCAGTAGCTGAGATTAGAGATGCTGAACAAAATCCACGAAATCGGAGAAAGTTGAAGCTTGAGCTCAATAATCCACGATAATTGAGCCTGTGCCAATGTTAAGCTGCCACTGGAAAGCGCCCATGGAGTTCTGATACATACTCAAATTTGGGTTGGATAGCTCAACCCAAAGGCGAGTTATAGCAAAAAATTCCCTCTACATTATGGCTCTGATCATACCATTATGACTACTGTATCTACATCTGGATGTCATACTACGTCCAAACCAAGTAATATGATTTGAAAACAAGTGCGCCATTCCTTTTGCATCAACCTAATATATACCAATCTGAGCGTTCCAGACTTTTCCTAGTGCTCGTTTCGCTCGCATACTCTCTTTTCCTCGCATACTTTCTTCGTATTTATCCTAACATGTCACCGGTTCATCTTGAAAGATCAAAAATATGGTTTATCATTCTTTGTTCATTGTGACTGACCAAATGATGAAATTCAGCTCGAACGTATAAAAGAGTAGGGAGCAGTGTGCTCAGACACAAACAATGAAGATGACGGGTACGTGATGGGAGCAAAGCGACGCGGATGGAATACTTTTCATTGCTGTGCTCTAGTGTTTGGTGTCTTTCCACTGTCGTTAGACGCCAGCAGAGAGATCGAGCAATGTTGGACCGCATAACAGCGTGTTGGAGCGCATAACATTTGCCCACCATTGGGTACTGGAGCCCACTTTCTCCATCAGTTCACCCGTCGCCTGAGGTTTTCCCCCATCTAGAGTGCCGGCGCACCCTCCCGTCCCCCGCCCACTTAGGGCGGCGGCGCATCCTTATAATAGCGGTGGACCCATCCCCCCAGGTAGGGCGCCGGCGCACTCTGATCACACTCTGTGCGGAACAGTCATTCAGATTGTTATCTATGAACTACTGCCTGCAACCGAGAAAGCACGAATATTAACACATTCGCGACCCNTAGGGCGGCGGCGCATCCTTATAATAGCGGTGGACCCATCCCCCCAGGTAGGGCGCCGGCGCACTCTGATCACACTCTGTGCGGAACAGTCATTCAGATTGTTATCTATGAACTACTGCCTGCAACCGAGAAAGCACGAATATTAACACATTCGCGACCCTACGCTTTTTGCATGGTGTGTCACGTGGGACACACGCGCTTTTGCACAAGTAGGACCCGTGCTCAACCGCTTGAGCACGTGGTCCCACGCGGTAGGAATTTTTCCTCTGCTGCATAGTACTCCGAAAATGCGCGAATTTGAGACAAACCAAAACGCAAATATGCACGAGCTTGAAGCTAATTCAAGGAGTTCACCTGCATAAGAGGTAGTAAGTAAGTTAATCTTCATATAAATTGTTCTCTTACTTGTCAGTTTCAACCACGCATTAAAGAAGTACGAGAGGATGTCTGCTCTGCCCATCGCGTGTATAGATCGCCTGAACATTCGTTAGTATACTACTGTATAGGAGTTTGCTCATTATTGTTGCTTCACAAAAATATAACTGTGAAAAGGGCGTGCTCACCCGGTTGAGCACGCGGTCCCACGCTTCGCACCATGGAATTATTCAAATTGAGATTACGATTTAGGTACTCGAAGGGTCTTTTTGGGTATCAAAGAGGAAGTAGTGGTCTTCGACTAAAACTCAAATGAGAAGAGGAGAGAGTAGGCAGCAGAATCACGCCGATATGAAAATAAGCACAAATGAGCGCTGATGCGATGGTGGAACCATCGCATGACGTTTTCCCCACAACTGGATACCTCACCCTTCATTGGTGGACCCACATTCTGACCTTTACCACCGTAATTGACCGCAGCAGACCATTTCTCCATCGACAATCCAAATCCTGGCATTTTTTCACACAAGGGTCATGACATACCCCTCCATCAGCGTGACTGTGCCTTAGTGTTTTCCACACCGCTGGCCGTCGGTGCTTTTCCCTCAGCGGCGAACCCGTACTCTGATGTTCCCCACTGCTGGCCTAGAGCGCAGCGAATCTCGTTGCAATCGGCGGAAATCGGCCACACTATTAGACAACAGCAGAGCCTTTCCCCATAAAAGGACAAGTATCCTTTCGTGTCCCTCACGCCAGAGCCACGAGTGAGCCATTCTCCAAAGGCGCACCAACGCACCGGTGTTTCCTACGAAAGTGATCGCCAACACACTCCCCCAGCCGGCCCAGATCCTGGATTTTTTTCCTTTCCACACAATTAGGACAAAGTGGGCTCATCCTCTGTAGAAGAACACGTATCCTAGAATTATCCTCATTTCTAGGACAAAGCGGACAGATCCTCCATTGTCGAACCCGCACCTTGGCGATTCCGCCGCTACTTGCCCAAAATGGACCCATTCTCTAGCGTCGGATCCACGTCCTATCGTTTTCCTTAACACTGGGCCACTGCGAACACACCTTTCCCGTTCACACAACTGCTGGGCCAACACGGACTCAACCTCCATCAGCGGACCCGTACAACGTCATTTTTCTCATTTCTGGGCCACGACGGGCACGTCCTTCACCGTCGGACCTGCGCCGTGCTGATTTCGTCGTTATTTGCCCAACACAGACCCAACCCCGCACCCTTGCGATTTCACCATTACTTGCCCAACGCGGACTTATCCTCCAACGTCGAATCCGCATTGTGTCCTTTCCCTCATTTATTACCGGAGGCGGGAACATCCTCCGTCGGCGCACACAGATCCTGGCGTTTTCGCCATTACTCGGTGGACACATCCTCTGCGATTCTGCACGAGCCATCGAAAAGGACACAGTTGTGGGGGAAGTGGAGAACCGCGCCGTTGCTGCAGAGTCGGTGTGGAGTGCGCGGAGAGCCTCACCCGCGGTGGGGGCACGGAGAATCGCGCCACTACCACAGGGCCGCTATGGAGGGCGCGGAAGGCCGCGCCGCTGCCGTAGGGCCGCCGAGGAAAGCAACGGGAGAAGCCGTAGGAGTGTTATTATGCTCCGTATATTGCGCAGCCTGAGCTTCGTAAACAATGTCCCACGCGGTGGCTGCCTAAGGTGCGGGTCTGGTCGCAAAACCCCGACGACACTGTCTTCGTCTCTCGTTTTCTTCACTGGCGACAATAATCAACATTCCACGGATAACACAGTCGCGACAATGGGATCAACTGGTTGACACATGGTGCGATGCGGGGGACCGCGTGCTCAAACGGGTGAGTGCGCCCTTTTCATAGTTATATTTTTGTGAAGCAATCATAATTGGCAAACTCCTATGTAGTGGTTTACTAACAAATGTTCAAGTGTTCTAAACACGTGATGGGCAGAGCAAACATCCTCTCATACTTCTGGATTAGGTGGTTCAAACTGACAACTGAGAAAAACCAATACACATGAGGCTCAACCTGCTTACATAATACCCCCAATATTTTCGTAGTTAATCATATAGAAATACTACCTGGTCACGTCCTTAACAAAATTTTCCAACATATTATTATTCTATTGTGCCGACCAGGCCTGTTAGGTGGACAGATTTATTAATTTGTCGTCTGACGTTTCGAGTTGATCTTCGTCTTCGAGAATACCACGCCATCTCTTCAATACCTGTGAGTTTATCGATCAGTGGTGGAACGCGCATTTTAAACAGAATAGTGTAATCGAGACATTCGACGTTACATCTCTCTACACTAATGTTCAAAACAGCGACGCTCTCCAGGCGTTGTCCGAGATGCTTGACAAATATGCTGGTATCATAAACACCTACGGACTTAGTAAAGCGCGCATCATGACCCTATTATTATTGAAAGGCCTTTCTTTTTGACAAAAATTGCGAAAAAAAGCGAAAAAATTGGTGAAAATTGAAAAAATTGGGATTTTCGTGGATTTTTCCGTATTTTTCGGGATTTTTGGCGGGATTTCTGCCGATGAGGATGTATGTAAGGTAAGGCCTTTCTGGAGGCTCAACTCCTCCCCCCACAAGGAGGGGGGGGGGTTGAGCCTCCAGAAAGGCCTTAAACCCTTTTACACACTTCTTCACACATTCCTACATCATTAGGGTTTTTGCTGCTACCCTGCATCAGTCCTACATAATAAATTCCTCTGTGTATGGCTTGGACCGGTCCCATACTTATTAGATTTAGGTCAGCAAAAAATGCTCCATATGTTCGTATCACTTCTTCATCTTCTCTTTCTTCAATTAGTTTCAACTATTGTAAGTCTGAATCATAACTCCACTGCTTCAACTCGGCCAACCGTGCTGCCGATCTCATTCATGCCTGTATCCTGTATTTCCTCGTACTAGCGCCCCTCCGGGACGCTAGAAGATGGGGTGGGGCAGCCACTTGAGGTACGTGCAAAGTATTCACATTTTCGGAGTCTTCAGAAAATTAGGAAACAAGCGAAAATGATTGTGCCCAAATACAAAACCTTACCTATGAAATGCGCATATTCTGCCATTCAGTTGGCCAGCTAATGTCGGGCTTCAATCTTGATGGTGGCCCTGATCGAAAATTCTTCATCACACAGCGTCATCTCTGGTCGCTGCACACCGGCGGTTTCCATATGAATTCCTGGGAAACTCCGCCTCAATTGCTCGGAAAAGTGTGAGGAATCCCCCTGGAATTTACAGGAAACTTGGGAAAATTTAGGCGGATTTTACAAGAACACAAGTGAAAACGCACAAATGCGCGACCAAACGTGATCAACGGATACAGGTGGATGGAGCACGATCTAACTTCTCGGGTAACTCTAGCAACTCCTGTTGTTACAACCAAAAATCTGCCCAACGTGGTTCAACACGTAACTGCAGTGGAGTAGAGCACCACAGCAATGGCAGGGCTCATCTTGAATCACCTAATCAGCTCGCCTATCTGTAGGAACTGTTGCTTCGTATTACACCGAGGTGGTTTTGTGCCTTCAACATGTTGATTCTGGTTTTGTCATAAGATGCACAAACGAGTTTAATTGTGCACATCCAAGGACCGATATTAGTGGAAGTAAAATAGAAAGTGGGATTTCTCTAGTATTCCTCGCATATATCTCTGTTTTATGTTTTCCGTCGCGTTCTGTTCATTCTTCCTCCTTCGAAAGCAGCGGTCTGAGCCGAATACCGAGCCGACGCGAATTCGGGCTATCACGTTGTTTTGGAGGAAAAAGTATGAACAGGAAACGATGCGAATTCACGACGTCGCATCGTGAAAATAACCGCCAACCACCTTTTCGCAACCACAACTTGTGTATGCATCCATGCAGGACTCGGCACTCTTGAACAGTTTATTTCTACGCGCCGGTAGAGTCGCGACGAAGTATAAACACAGTTTCACCTGTGGCGCTACCCATGTTGCGATCATCGTCGCAATGTTGTCGCCTCGCGAAGAATTACAAACAGCTTTGGAGAGATCTAGCAAAAAGTTGGACCAATTTTCACATTCCTTTGCAGTTTACCCGAAATTTAGGCGGAGTTTAGTCGAAAACCGGCGGTCGACCTAATTTAAGGGGAATTTGCCGAGAATTTAAGCGAGATCCGCCGGTGGTTCTGATAATACACGGTTTACACGAGATTTAGCCGGAATTTACCCGGAAATCGGCGGAACATTGTGAAAAACACGATTTACGCAGAGTGACCCAGCAAATCATGCGGAAACCGCCGGTGTACAGTCATCAAAGATGTAAATTACAGTCATCAAAGATGTAAATTAACTCTCGGGTGTAGTGTTATTTCCTCCCTTTCTTCGTCACAACTTTTCTTCACCATATCTGAACGTTTTCCACATTGTTGAGCTGAAGCGCATCGTACTCCATCGACGACCTCGTAGCCTAGTCTTTTCTACGCTATTCTTCGGCGCACCATCTTCACCAAAAGGTTTCCCATAATGCTGAGTGCTTACTCACTTTTCTCCATCAGTGGACCCACATCCTTCCTACGCCTACAGCCGCGATCGGACGTCTGTGGGCCGCACAGCATTGCCGCGATCGGGCGTCTGTAGGCCGCATAGCACCGCCACGACTTGGCATGGGTGAGCTGCATAGCACCGCATAGCGATGATCCTTCTTCAAATTTGTTTGCTTGTGATGGGTTCTTCAGTAACGAGTTTAAGTCTGCTTCTTGCGCGGATATGCTCAGTGAATATGTTGAGCTAGGACGAATCCCAAAGGCATGGAAGTAATTCAGAAATCCTTAGAGAAAGAAAGGTGAGCAGAACGATCTCAAGAACCATAGACAGATCATCAAATGCTCTTTCATAGCCCGCAATAGTGTAATAACTTAAGGTCGTACTTTCTCTTCATATTGAATCCTTGCCTAAATTTTGCCTGCTTTCAGCTGCTAATCGTCAAAGATCACGTGGTGAGGTTCTTTGCAGAAACCTTATATAGTCAACTCCAAATGTCCGTAGACAAGAGTTGGGACCGCGGCGCGGTTTTCCTCCATGTCTCTGCCCTGCATGCCCCGCTGAATCCGTGCAGCAGACAGCGAGAGACCCGCGCCGCGGTCCCAACTCTTGTCTACGGACATTT
>JARK01001426.1:402690-422230 GCA_000688135.1 Ancylostoma ceylanicum | reverse complement strand
CCCCCCCCCCCCCCATGCGATTTTCCTATTCTCTCAGGCTACTGATTTATTAGCCACACAAACAAAATCACGAATTTTTTATAATTTGCTGATTCTCCATGGACAAAATGATTTCCTACAGTATGCAACTCCTGCTCTCTAGGAGATCCTGCTCTTGTCCGCATCGAAAGAGCGTCGCACATGCAAGACCTTCCTCTCCAATTATTTTTCCGCCGATCATTCCTCATGCGACGTACTCAAAATTGGCTGATAAGGGTGCTTCCGGTCCCATCTTAGGCGTTACGCAGTTCTCTCGGCGCCGCTAAGTGGATACCCAAAAAGCAACGTTCTCCTGGCATGCTACTCCTTTTCTAAATCTGCGAAATTTTTTGTTCGAAATAGTGGAAAATAGTCAGTCTAAGTCAAATTCTGAACGACGCTGTTGAATCAAATTTCAATCTCTGTCTGCCATTTTTTCTCTCTCCTCTTGTCACGAAGTGAGCATGAACTCATCAAGTTTCAGAAAGTTTCAGAAAGTTTCAGAAAAAAGGACATCCTCCTGGCTAAATTTCACCTCTCAGAGGCGGGCATCTGCTTCCGTGCCGTCCTTTCAGCAGTGATGGCTTCTTTTTGGACCTCATAAATACCCATCAATTTTTGAGCTGCATTCGATCCGCGATTGAGGTGGAACAGTAGTTGCCGTCGGAGATGTTCGTCCAAGCCGGTTCGGAGGGTCACATACTACGCGATAGAAAACGAGGTGTAGCATGTGTTGAGGAAATTGGTAGGAAGATTTGTAAAGCGAAAACAAAGTGCTACAAAATCATGTATAACACGCACTCCAACATATTCTGATTCTCAGTGAAAACTCAAGTTGAATAAACCGCACGAACTTATTGCCCAACCCAATATTGCTTAAAGGCAGCAATCGTGGAAAATTTCACTTTTGAGTTGGGTCGCTTACCTTGTAATCGGTTGCTAGTAAGTCACAATGGTAAGTTGAACACAAAGAATAACCGCCTACCTGTGGACACGGATTCGAGCGTGGCCATTTTGTTGTCCGCCACCCTAGTCAACCCTATTGATTTGGTATGCTACGCGTGTCCTAGCGCAGTGTATACTGTGCCGCATGCAATGGTGCACAGTGTAGTGTATGAAATGCGCACCATCCTTAGGACGCGCGTATACCCTCAGCGGAAAACTCGTCCGCACTTTGGACACAAGGTAAACAGCGCATTCATTTCCCGTCTTCCGGCGTGTTTCTCTCTGTTTCATCACTGCCTAAGAGTTCATCTTCCCTGAAAACCTTGAAATTTAGCAAAATCTTCAACATAAAAATTTCCGTGAGTGTTGCCTTTAACGTACCAACACATGAATTTACTGCAGATCTGGGTGGTACAGATTTGGTCTTAAGTGGAATTTTGTGGACGACTTTAATGGCCACTGAAGTCCGACTCAACATTTCCGATAGGGAGAAGATCAGCCGCTAATCTTCATATGTCATACGAATTTGTTGATTTCATAACATTCGCTCCGGCTGGAATCAATCACTCGAAGCTACATGCGTATGAACGGGAATAACAACCTGCTTCACGTTTCTCTTACTAAGCAATGTTCATCGTCAACTACAAATGTTACATGGAACTATACAAAACTCCACAACGCCATAGGATCGAACTCGAAGATGCCAGCGCACAACATAACGCACATACCACAGCTGCAAGCCCTGCACAGCAATTTTCGTGCTCGCTTCATGCCGGCGAAACGAATTCAAATTTCCACTTCCTATTTTTTCCTATCCGAGGCGTTATCATATGTTTCTAGCATTATGCACTTCTGGGAGTCGATTAGGGATTCTTGGAATATGTGAATTTGCCCATGTTTTGCCCTTTATCCATGCGATTCTCTGGTGAGCTGGTTAAAAGATGTTCATCCAATGCCCTGAACATGGTCTCAAAGAATGGGTCGTGTTCGGGTCTCACACGAAGTCGTAAATGCTCTCCCTTCTCAGCCGTTTCAAGCAACAAATGACAAGTGCTGTTTGCTCCACACTTTCTAGAACAGTAAAAATAATCCAAGTTCGTGTGCCTGAACTTACCGATCAGCAACGATATGAAAGGGCAACCGGGGAGGTATCATTTGAAGGTAAAAACTTCCACCTGTGCATATTACAGTCTTGACGAAGAATGATTCACTGTTCAGCTATCAGTTTGAGATAGGCATAGCAATTGCAATCTGCCACTTGTGCACACTCTGAGGTACTCCGCCTAGACATTTTACGGGTCTTGTTGCCTGGCTAGCAGACGTGCTTGCCTGCTGGCCAGGCAAGCAAGAGCCCTAAATGGTCAAGCAACACCCGGAAACTGGTCAAAAATTCCAAAATCCCGAAATCCAATCAGGCAGCTGTGAACACCCGGAAACTGGCCAGCCAACACCCGAAAACTGGCTGGGAAATACCCGGAGGCCGGCCAGGCGACACCCGGAGACTGTCCAGGCATTACAACCTGACGCCTACAACATTGAGATAACATGGTCCCTAAGAGGCAGGGCCCCACGTCACCCTATGGATCTCTGTCTTCGAGTGCTGCGTAGAAGACTCATTACATCGACGCGTCATGGGCACAAGCCACTTCATGAAGCAGCCTTTCCCACCTTGAAGACTGACACTCTTAGCCGTCTACAAGTGCTTGTTCATCGTGCTTCGTACATGCCGAAGGTTACGACTCGCATGTTCATATGGAGAAAATCCTTTTTGATCAAAAAACGGCGCAATTTTTGGTGTCATAAGAGGGCGTTAAGGACACATCCACCTGGCATAAGTTTCATCCTGAAATCTTTTCGCACTGTTGGAAAGGGGGCGACTACAAAAAATATCTGGCATTACCGGTAATCTGGTCACGCAACAGTCTAGTCTCGTAACCTGGTCAGGCAACGCGTGAGTCCCGGAATCTGATCAGGCTCACCCGTAAATTGAACCGAATCCGATGTTGACCCGTAAAATGTTCAGGCGACGTCTGAAAATGTCGAGTCACCCGTAAACTGGCCAGGCAAACATCTGATCTCCCGTTTCCTGGTCAGGCACACCTCTTCTTCCGGCTGCTGACCAGGCGACTTGCTTTAGAGCAGAGTCTCCAGAAAATTGTTCACAAAACTAATGCCTTGGAGAGGTCTTGATCAACGGCCCAGGTACTGCACCACCAACAACACTACTCAGCTCTTACTTGCATGCACAGAATCAAAGGATATCCGCCCATCAACCGTCAGCTGGAAAGAGCCAGAGTGAATGAAGTTCCTATCTGTGGAGAAAGCATTTGAACAGTTAATCGCAAGGCTCCGGCACTAGAGAGGACCTGAACATTGGATTCCACAAGAAACAAATTTCTTAACCATTGCACCAACCACACACTGCCCACGTTCTCTTTCTTTACTTCCATTTCTTGTACCTCCTCGTGGAAGAAAAACATAATGTGTATGTATGTATGAGCTCGGAGCGCGATATTATCAGAGGAACCGGTAGCGAAGCCAGAAGCAAAATGTACTCTTGGGTATATTTTGCTCCCAATTTCGCAGCGTGCCTGCGTCTCACACAAATTGCCCGCCCTTTCACGCACACTACCCATTTATTGACTAAGAAGGAGTTAGCTGGAGTTCGGCCATCCAATCGCCATCCAATTGCGAGCTGAAAACGTTTAGGTAAGTTCAGATTCGGCTCTAACTTAGGCGCCAATTCTCAATCTAAACCTTAAACCTTATTACTGCTTATATTGGACCGTGAGCAGCACATTTCAAAAAGTTGAAATTGAAAGTAAGGTAGCACTTAAAGGCAGTACTCATGGAAATCCTCACTTTTGAGGTGAGCCGCTCTCCTTGTGGACGGCTGCCAGACAACAACAACGGTAAGTTGGATACAGAAAAAAGCGGCTCACCTGCGGAGATACTGCCGTAGACACGGATGCAAGCGCGGCCATCTTGAAGTCCGACACGTCAGTTAAGTCAATTGACTTGATATGCGACGCGTGTTCTAGAGCAGTGTATTGTAGTGCAATTGTGTGGAAGGGTGTACAGTGTCATGAGTGGAATATCCACAATCTACAGGATTTTGTGGCGATACCCGCGCGTACCCACAGCGGGAAAGTCGTCCTCACTCTGGACATATGGAAAACAGTGCCTTCACTTCCCGTCTTCCGGCGTGTTTCACGCTGTTCCATCACCGCCTGTAAATTCAACGTCCCTGATAGCCTCAAAATTCAGCGAAATCTCAAACATGAAAATTTCCGTGAGTGCTGCTCTTAACTGGAACTTACACTTATACTCGGATGACACAGTTTCGGGAAAATTATAATACTACCACCCCTGGTCTCCCTACAGTACCTTTACCGTACCACCCTGAATCTGAATGTACTGAGGCGATTTTCGAGGCAGGAAAACAAGCTAAGAAGTTTTCTTGGTCAATTTTGGTTTTTTTTATCCATTCACAAACTGCTGTGTAGATACTTGTCCTGTCATTTCCATCCATCAGACAAACCTTTTTCAGAGTTATGGTAAATTTCCTCTCATCGACAGGACGTGGGATGCAGAGGCGTTCGATCTGACTAAGTTGCTGGCTTACTTCAACAAAAATAGAACAGTAACGTATGCTTTGGTGCCGCATATTTCTGAAAATGTGTTTAACGTGTCACATGGATTGATAGAGGTAATGTCATTTGTATTTCCGCATGCCTTTGAAGGCAGCATCCACGATAATTTCCATCTTCGAGCTTTTGAAAGTTTGCAAATCTCAGACATAGTCCCGACAAAGGTGCAAAGAAATTGCTGTGGGAAGCCATGCCTTACGCGAGATCTTACAAGTTCAGCTTCAGTTCAACAGTTCGAATCAGCCTGCTGGTACGAGATGTACCGTCCAGTATTGCAAACGTAGCATTGGAGCAACACTTGATACGAATCCCCTGTTTTTGCCTGCCTTCACTCAGTATTTCCAATAGAAAAGTCGGCTCCGCATTCTTTCCTCCACTGTTCGTCTACTATTTTGGTTATCATTGTCTGAAAATCTTATTTTCAAATTCCAAGCGTTGCTTACTTTTCCGGGTCACATCATTCAATTGTTCTCTCATCGTTTTTTTTTTGTCAAACCCGGTTGGCGCAACTCGACCATTCGGAGCTTCATGGAACTTTAACCACGCAAACCCACTACGGTTTCGTGATTGGTTATTGTATGGACAGCGCAATGTTATGAGACGCAGGCCTCCAGATCCGGTTTGCTAGCCTGGTTTTGCCCGGTTATGCGTTCATGAAACCCAGCACTGATCTAACTCAGCGAAGTAGAAACAACGTCTTTCTAGAAGTTTTAACAAAACTGACCGATATCCCCGTGCTCAGCTGAAAACCTAAGGTTGCGCCAAAATCTCGGTGACAAAAATTTCCGTGGGTGCTGCCTTTAAAGTGGTTTTGATTATTAAACAGAAAACTTGCAAAAAATTGTTTTCAACACACACAGTTTGCTGCTAGAACGCATAGGTAATATTAGTTGTGGCACTGCTACAGGCCGCCTTGAACGAGCAATTGAGTACCATAAGTGAAAAAGCATTTCACCTATTTCAGTTTTCAACATATGGAAGTACGATTAGCAAAGTGGCAGTAAGCGATAATAAACTTCATCACAACGCTCTTGTGTCTTCTCTACTCAGAATGGTAAGAGCTTTCTGCATATGACGAACAAGAGTTTCAAGTCAGCTTCACTCAAAAATCCCAGCTTTGCCTACCGCGATAGACCATGATTTTCTGTGGATCTTCAATAATTTTCTTTTTCGAGAGGAGTGAATGTAGTTGGCATTACCAAAAGATTTCTGTGTCTGGACAAGTGTGGGTAAAATGGCTTATTCAGTGAGATCATACCTCCTATTAATTGGCCTAGCATATGAGTATTCGCTCACAAGACCAGTCACTGCCGTCAAAAACAAACTGCACCTTTGTGTTCAGTTCGTTGCAAAATGTACGAGGAGGTTGCAGATTTTGATTGCCACCTTGTACGACAGGTGTTTCGGCCCACGTTTCGTCGCTTACAACACAAACTTTGTCTACACCACAGTGAAACTATATGCGTCTTGACGTTTAACCGTAAGTGACATAGAAGGGAACATGGTTATGTTTTAGGGGGAAGCGGGGAGCGCTATAAAAGGGGAACGATGGAACGGAAGGAACGAGAGTAAGGGGATCAGTGCGTGTTCACAGCAGGATGCTAAGAGCGGATTCAAGGCTCTGTGAGGCACGCATTCCTCAGACAAACCCTCCCAGGTCGCGCGCACCTCTCTGGAGTCTCCAGATGAAGCGAGCTCTGCTTCGCTTCGCGCGGAGCAGAAGAAAATAGTACAACTTCAAAGAAGCAGGTCGGTAAAGTCGCTCGCTTCTGCCGGAGCAGAATTTTTCAAGGTGCGGAACAGACGAGGGATGATATTCGCGGAACGCAGACAACGAGAAACGTTCGCGCGGCACGCGCGACAATCTCGCGACAACATACCTTCCCTGCAAGAAAACCTGCAAGAATTACAAAGCAGCATCAGAGGGGATCCGCGGATAGGTGCCGTTCAGATCGGGAAGCCGATTTTAATCACTCGCTAGCGCTTCTGGAACGGGAGGACAAGGCGACCATTCTTGCAAGGTGGCCATGCACTACCTCAACACTCAGGAGGTGGGCTCCTGCAATTCAATAACCTGAGTTTCCGGCCAAGATTGGTCACCACCCGGCATTGACCGGTTGTGACGTCACGCTCGGGTTCGCTGGGCGCTCGCGCCGATCTCGCTAGTCCCGAGGCCTTACCCGCGCGGCAAGCGAGATCTTCACGCTTGCTCATCGAGATTATGTCCTATTCAGTAGCGGGAAATACTTCATCAGACGGGTCCACAATAGTTAGATAGTCGCGCCTCAGTTGAGTTTGATGGTGATCCTGAAAAATGGGTCCATCAACAAAAGAAGGGTTCGCCAGCTTCCAACAATGAGGAGGACGTCATTCGACGGGTCCACTGATGGGGAGGGTACCGCCGGCGCTCCGTCATGAGAAAGATGCAGAAGAATGTGCTCACTGACGTAGAAGGGGGCGGCGGCACCCCGTGGTGAGCAAGCTGCTGTACAAGAGAATGAGAAGTGTGCCGGAAAGAATGTCATGCAACAGGTCCGCAACTGTGCGATGGGCGTATTTCCGGCGGCGGATAATAGAAACGTTCAATAAAATGGGACCTTTACTGTTCAGAAATTGGCCGGCAAGTTGTAGTAAAGATATGAACTGGAAAGTGAGCGAGGTTATAATACTTCCTTAAATAGTACCTCGCTTCTCCCGTCTTTTTTATTACTCGAAATCATTTCTATTTGTTTCCTAAACTAGTATTTTTTACTTTGGCTAATTTTCCAGACAAATATTTGCAGACCCGTTTGCGAAGCTGTGATTTTACGATTTGAATGAGTCTTGAAGGCACCTCGACAGAGACATTCATAGAATGTCTGAAACATAACGATGGAGAAGATAACCGCTACGCGAACCACAAGCAAAGCTGACGATAATGACATAAGACAAGCTGAACAAAGTAGAAGGGATTTCCTCATGTTAAATGAAATGGCCTAGAGTGAAAAGAAGGAAAAAGGATGGTGATGCTCCTTAGAATTACACGACGTAAAGAGGGCCGCAACATCTAGGTTTTTTAATTGCCAAAAACCTCAGGTATGACAAGCACTGTGAAAGGGTAGCTAGTAAAGCTATGCATATAGTGCACAATATCTTCAGAGCGCTCATAACAAGAAATAGTGCCGTCTTGTTGAAAGCCTACAAGACTTACGTTAGACCCTTAGTTCAGTATGGATTTCCAGTCTGCCGTCCTCTCACTTGTAAAGGCACCAAAAGACTTGAAAGGATTCAAAACAAATTCACGAGGAGACTTATTCGTACCATTTTGTTCCACTATGACCAGATTCCTTCAAGCAGTGAAAGAAACCTATACCTTGGCTTATCTACTCTGTCGCTCCGTAGAACGGTTGAAGACCCCCTCTTACCCAAAAAGATTTTGTATGAAAAATGTGGGCTCGAACCTCAGCATCTTTTTTCTTTGAGAGCACCAAACACCCGTGTTGGGACCACTAAGTATTGTAATACTTTTGGGCTCTAGGAGTTCTATCAGGTCGATATGTTTTACACGAGTTACGTTATCACGTTAATTCTAATCGTATTTTACAAGCGAGTCCACGCAAGTACAGGGCGAGTACAAGCGAATAGACTGAGAGCGCCCTCTTCTCTGGGGGCGTGGCCTAAGGCCAGAAAGTAAGGGCGTTACATGCCCCCTCCAGGGAAGTTTGCGCCCTCGCAAACAATTACAATAACATAACATCGTTACAAAAATAACATGGTGATACAACAATCATTACTAATAATGGATAACAACCAAATAATAGAACATACGATAGTATTACATAACGACAACATTACAAAATATTTTCATAACGATTAAACAAATAACAATTCATTAAACTGCAGTACTAGTAACTGGATTACAAGCGATTACAATAACATACGGGTACAATTGCAAAGTATTACAATATCACTACTTCGGAGTAAGTGGTAATTTTCGAATTTCTTTGAAATATTTTCGTTATACGTTATGCGTAATGCTCAACAATGATGATCTATCTCGCCGCGACTATCATAGGCCTCGACACTGTGACACAGGGCGCGATGATGGTCATTAGCGCCGCAATAAAGGCAGCTAAGTTGTTTTCTGCACTTGCCGCTATGAGGCTTCAGGCAAATCGGACATAAGTGGTCACGTCTGGCGCTCTGGGCCCTACGCAATACACTTATCACATTGCGGCAACTATCGCTATATCCCTCCTCAACACAAAATCGACAGTACATTATGCGCTCAACGACGGGCTCCTGCGGTGGCGCCCTATTCGTACTGCTGTTATTCGAATCTTCTTTTTCTTTGCCATTTTGCGTGATATTGGGGAGAGTGGAAGAGTCGTTCTGGATCGTAACGACAATCCTTTGCTTTTCGCTTGGCTTAGTTTCGTTATCTTCGTTATTTTTCGGCTGCTTCTCCTCTTCTTCTGTACCGCTACGTCTTTCGCAGATGTTGCGCTCTAGCAAGTCTTTGAGTTCGCGTAATTGAGCTTCGAGTGACGAAATTCTTTCATTGGTTTCCGTAGTTTCATCCTAAAATGGTTAGATTTCATCGTACTCGGAGTGGGTAACAATATTTCGCGTATTATTTCGAAATGTGATTCACCTTAATATTTTCGTCATAACCGAATTCGAATTCTGAGGCGGCGTTAGAACGTGGTGTTCTCGGAATTTCATCGCCATAGTCAAGTTCATCTTGCTCCATTCTACAATATTAACTTATAACAAGGGAAAAATGAGATAAAACAACGAGAAATGACAACAGCGAGTAGGGAAGCAAACAAAAATGAGAGCTATCTGGCAAAATTTGAATGCAAATAGGAAATTAATCAGTATAATGAACAATGAAGCAATGATAGAGGACAATAGAGAATACGGAAAAGGCTAAAATACTCTTGGCGAGAAAATTCTGAGAAGAGAAAGCGTTTCAAATTCTAGTCGACATTCCTCCTAGATTGCGCAACTTGAGGCGTTCTGATCGGTGCAGTGGTACGGGTTCACTCCTTTCATTCATCGGCCTAGAGTCTTCTTTGTGTGTATCGATGAGTGAAGGGACTTCAATCCGATGAGTGTACAGTTTCAAACGATTGAGATGGACCTTCTCTTGTTTACTCGGAGTTCCGACTGGACTTATAACGACATTTGGTTTCGAAATTTCAATTACTCTATAAGGTCCTTTCCAGTCATGACTTAATTTCGGTTGACTTGCTTCCTCACGTAATAGAACTAGAGACCCAACGTTAACATCAGTGTTCGGATTAACGTGCTTATCGTATTCTGTTTTATACTGATCTACGCTATGGGATATTCTCTTTTGATTTTCTCTCCATGCAATAGAAAGATTATAAATTAGATGATTTTTGTACGATTCTACGTCATAAAACGATGGGGAAGGGAGTTTTAACGCGATGTCCGCAATCAATTGTGGATCTCTCCCATGCATAAGGAAAAATGGTGTCTCATTTGTGGTCTCATTCTTTGAGGTATTCAACGCAAAGACTACCAATTGAATGAAATTGGACCACTTTTCTCTTGATTGATTAACAAAAGCAGTTAACATTTGCGTAATCGTTTTTACATAGCGCTCAACCTGACCATTCGATTGATGATGATAAGCTGTAGTTAGCACATGATCCATGCCAAGTAGTTGTGCGATTTCACTAAAGAGTGAACTCGTATAGTTACTTCCTCGATCCGAAATAAGAACTTCTGGTACGCCAAAACGACAAATGACGTCATTAACCAATGCATTTGCGATGGTTGATGTACGTTGGTTCGGTATAGGAGTGCATATAACGTATTTTGTAAACGCGCATGTGTTTATAAGTACGTAACTGTAGCCATTTTCGCATGTTATCAAAGGCCCTATAACAACGGAATGAACGCGTTGAAATGGTCGTGACGGAATAGGATACGGATGAAGTTTTTCGCTATGGATATTTCGAGAAGGCGATTTTATTCTTTGGCAGATGTCACAAGAGTTTACAAAATTCTTAACATCTTCTGCCATATTAGGCCAGAAGTACTTTGAGCGTAATTTTGCCAAAGTTTTCGAAATTCCCAAATGACCACCGTCTAATAGATTTTTGTGATGATGTGATACGAATTTTAACGCTATAGATTTATCAGCTATGACCAAAAGATGTCGTTTGCCGTTTGAAAGGTATAATAAGTCGTCAATTAGTGCGAAATTTGGAAAGCTGAGCTCGTTATTCCGCAAACTTTCAATCTTTTCTCGATAAACGGAATTTCTCTGAGCGTTTCGAATTTCGTCAATGGTAGGTAATTTCGTTTTCGTAATTGAGTTAACTTGAAGATCGACGTGATGTCGTGATAAGGCATCGGACACTGGATTAAGCTTTCCAGGGCGATACTTTATCTCGGCATCATAGCCCATAATTGCAATTTGATACTTTGCTAATCTGCCGTCCAAATCTGTGCGGTGTAACAAAGAACATAGCGGAGAATGGTCGGTCAAAATAGTAATTTTAGTACCAAATACATAGGGACGAAATTGGTGAGGCTATAAACAATGGCTAACGCTTCGAGCTCGATAATAGAATAGTTTCGTTCGTGCTTGTTCAGACATCGACTCGCAAATGCTATTGGATGTAACGAATTTGTTTTCGGGTTCAGTTGAAGTAACGTGCCAGCGACGGCTTTTGTAGAGGCATCGGTATGGATTTCGTATGGTTGACCGATGCGCGGCGCAGCCAGAACTGGTGCTGATATCAATTTTTGTTTTAGCTCCTCGAAAGCTTTTTGTTGCTCAGTTCTCCATATAAAACGGTTACTTTCTTTCCTCGTTAAACCAGTGAGAGGATTCGCTATCTTTGCAAAATTCGGAATGTATCTACGGAAATAAGATGCGGCCCCAAGAAACGATTTCACGTCAGACACTGTTTTTGGTACTGGATACTTCGTTATACTTGCAATTCGTTTAGGGTTGATACGTGATCCATTTTTGCTTATAAGAACGCCAAGGTATTCTACCTCTTTTGCAGCAAAAACACACTTATCGATTCGTAATTTCATACCAAACGAACGAATTCGAGAAAACAATTCTCGCACATCACGTACATGTTGGTCGAAATCGTCTGCACAAGTTACGATGTCATCGATATAAGCAAAAGTGCAACTTCGAAGTTCTCTAATTAGAGAATTCGATATTTTCTGGAAGGTTCCTGGAGCACCTTTCAGACCCATGGGCATGGTTATAAACTGATACAGACCTAAAAAGCATTGGAAAGCTGTTCGCTCGCGATGAGATTCTTCAACGGGTATTTGGTAAAAACCGGATTTAAAATCTAACGTAGTGTAGAATGTTTTGCCGCAAGCAATGTCAAGAATCTCTTGAATGTTTGGTATAATATAGGTTTCGGACTTCGTTATCGCATTTAGTCGTCGATAATCTACTACAAATCTCCGGGTTCTATCCTTTTTCTTTACTAGTACTATAGGTGCACAAAAAGGAGAGGAACTCGGTTCGATTATTCGTTGTTTCAACATTTCTTGGATTTGTCTCGCTATTTCCTCGCGTTGTTGCAAGGGTACTCTATGAAGACGTTGTTTTGGGACCTCAGCGTTCTCAATAAGATCAATAGTATGACGAATATTACCAGTATATCGTCCTGGTTTGTTATCGTTTCCAAGAAAAATATCTCGAAAATCGTTTACAAGATCGCAGATGACAGATTTTTGTTGTGCGTTCAAATCCGACTTGGAAAAATCAATTTGGTCGCACAAATTTTTGTTCGAGAGTGCTGGTGTGGGATCATACAAATCTATTTCTTGAGGAACGTAATTCACCGCTTCGTTTATTTCCTTAGAATTTTTCGCGATTTGGTCACTTTCTAGATTGTCTTCATACACAGAAAATACCGCACTTCTTTTGCACGTATGAGAAACAACTTGTGCGTTCGCTATGTGCTGATTCTTATATAAACGAACATTTGCAAAATTTGCATTGAAGATACGGATCGGAAATCGACGTTCTTTCCCTGGAAGGAATAACGTTTTACCGACAAAAATTCCTTCTGGTAGAAGAATATTTAACGAATCTTCCACAATTACTTCGATATCGTGTGGAAAAATTCCTTCAATAAGAGCAATTACAAAATTGTCAGATCTCGGTGGCAGCGTTATATCATTTTCGAGTCGTACCGTATAATTACAAAAATCGTTCTCGCAATTGTCACTTTGGAGCATTGGTAAGTTCTCGTAACCAATCGATATTGATTTCCTAGCAAAGTCGAAACATATGGGAAGCTTTAATTCTGCTAGAAAGTTAGTACCGATAGTAAGTGGAGCTGGGCAGTTTTTATCATTTGCTATCAAAGCTCTGTACGGTTTTCGTATTTCACCCAACGTTATCTCTAATTTTACTGAACCAGTGAATGGGATCTCACTTCCATTCGCAGCTAAGCCTGGTGCCGTTTGTGTTTTCTCACGACGTTTATGCAAAGACGAGAATGTTGTTTCGTTGATAAATGTTAGTGAACTGCCTGTATCCACTAACGCTAATGTCTTTTGATCATCGCACTTTGCTAACACAAACGATGGCATTGCTTTCTCGGCCTTGACCGCGTGAACGAGTCCAATCACAATGGGTACATACGTCAAAAATTTCGTTGTTGCCACGCGCGGACCTATCTTTGTGCGCGCGGTGTTGTCGTTTTCTTCGGCGTCGTTGTTTTCGTCATCGTCGGCATCGTGCGTTTGCGCGGTGTCGCGGTTAACGCGGGTGGTGTTGGCAGGCGCTAGGATTTCTCTGAGTTCTATGGTGTTTACGTTATTTCGCGATCGTGAGTCATGGGATCGTCTCCTCATGGAACAGCAACAACGAAGAAATTGACCGAATACTGAGAATTTTAGCCATATTGCCAAGGCTACGCAGAGTAGAGGAAGAACTATGAATAAAATCACAGGAATTACGATGTAAAGATAGTGCGTTATCGAATCTAATATAGCTTCACCTCCGGCACTAACGATTTCTTTCGCGTTTTGTTCGACGGAATGTAGAAACTTTCCCGCTTCATCAGATACTTGATCGAGTTCTACATTTAACGAATCTGATGAGGAAATATTGATAGCTGTTGCAAGCGCCGTTGAAGAATCGGTTTTCTTACTCAAAATTTCCGAAATTGCTTCCAAAGACGCAATTTCAGAGTGAAAAATAGGTGCGCTATTAAATATCATTTCGTTATATTGTCTATAAGGCAAATTATTATTCACTTCGAGTACGTGAATATCTCCACCACCTGTTCTCCACTTATTACCGATTCGATATACCGTAGTTGGAGCATGTGCGCAATCGATTTCTAGACTCTTCGACATGAGTTCACGCTCTTCTCCAGGCTTTATGAACATTATGTGATTGTTCACAAGTACTGGAGTATTTGCGTAGCACTTGTTGCCAAATCGATTGTCGTAGTAGATTTTATCAACATTAACGCTTTTACACGTTGTAACCATCAAAGCATCGCCTGCAAGACTCGCACTTATATTATCCTGATGCAATAAAATTCTTGCAGCAGCTGATGGATCAGTTTTGGAAATGGCTCTTAAAAGAAGGATGTTATTATTCATAAGGTGGCAAATTTTGTTCCACAAGTATCGAAAATCCGCATTAATCTGATTCTGTAGTTCCACAGATAAAAATTGAGAACGCACATTCAATTCGTAATCGTTTTCATTATCAATTGATCGTTTTCGAATTCTTCCTTGTAGAAAATCAATCATGCGAACTGACCGGCTCACACGTGCTTGCACTTGGTCGTGTTTGGGTTTGTCAACAAGTTTCCGGGCCATGTTGCGGAAGCTTGCACTATCGTGAAAATGGGACTTCGATTTGTTAGCGAACTCACGAATTGAAGTGAACTGAGCATAATTTTTCATATCAGGAAAGTTGATGAAAACGCCATTCATCATTTTTTCTGCTTTTTCTGGAATGCACCATTTCGTTTTCAACTTGGACGGAATAGGTTGAGCATCGAAATGAAAAACAGCTTGGAGCTCTTCGCTCAAAATATGTTTCGAAGTAACATACATTTTTGATGCGCCATTTTTGACATATTTACAGTAGCGCGTCCTATTTCTGGACGATTTCCAAATGAAGACACCATGCTTGTTGAAACACTCGTTTTTCAAAATACTGCATGAGCCTAGATCTCCCAAATTTGAGATGAGGCTGCTACCATCGATAGTTGCAATTTCGCCGATTTCAAGAAATATATTCGACGAAGTAGTACACCTCTTACCGATAAAAGGATAACTGTAATTGATCTCATTGTTAGTATCGTAAAGGCGGTCATGAAGTTTTCTCAACGGCACGTCATTGAGCTTTCGATCTTTAAACATAGATCTACATGTATGTGATGGTACAGATTCAGTGACAACGTTATCAGAGTCAACATTCAGAGTGAGATGAAGGAACGAGCTGGTACAAATAGTGCGTACTTTCTTGAAGCAATGAGCTGCAGGAAATTTCTCGAGTTCAAAATTCTGAACGTACACTTCTCCATAAGCAATGAGAATGTTTTCGTTTTGTTTCGAAATCGAGCAGTTCAACAAGGAAGGAAAGGCAACAGGAAGACCAGATTTACCATTACCACAGAGCTTATACTGAGCATTGGTAGCATCGGCAAAACCCGATAGCAAAAGCACAGATAAAGCTAAAAATAAAGTGGGTACCTGAGTAAATACTGATGCTATCCTGCTGCGTTGACCAAGTGCTGGTGTTGGACTTCTTGATCGTAGTCTGTCGCGGAATTGTAATTGCTTCCCTTGAGCTGATCGCCAACCACCTCTTTGGAAGTTGCTTCTGTTGGCGTTCATGGAAAAATTAGGAAATTTTGCGTTATTACGATATGGCGAACGATTTCCGAATTGATAATTCGTATTTCTGCACGACATTTTACCGTAATAGCGATTTTGATTGGTAGTCGGGCGTGGTTTCCAGTAGAAGCTACCTCGTGGTTTAAAATGGGATGCGCATGGACATCGATATTGCGGGTTATGAGGCTGAAATTTGCTCTGGTAGCCAAAATTTCTATGGCTAGAACTGCTACGTGCACGCCAATTATTCCTTTGAGCGCTATGGTTTTGACCGTTACTGCTCGACAAAGTAATCTTTTTCACCGCATCCGTAATCGCGTTTATCATTTGCTTGTCGCTTTGCTCTTTTTCTCGCCTCGTGATTTCGAGAATATCTTGCTGCTTCTCCGCGAGTTTCAAAATGTCTTGAAAATTGTGCGTACTTTCGCGTTTTTTCATTACCGCAATTCGTAATTCCGTAATGAGACCTCTTATGAAAGTTTCGCATTTGATTTCCTCGATAGTAGCAGCTTGGCTGTCACTATAGGCGTCTTCAACTAAATCTTTAACTCTCTGACCAAAAACAACAACGTCCTCGTCGGGCTCTTGTTTCACGTGGTGCAGTTTTGATTTCGCTATTTCGATGTAGTTTTTGGTGCGAAAGTCTCTTTTGAGGGCATCCAAAACTCGCCTATAGTCTTGTTTCGTTTTGTCGTCATAGGCATCGTACTTTATTTTCGCGGCTCCGGACAGCTGTAGAGGAAGCATTCTTGCTAGTCGTTCCTCCGTATAACCAGCTGCCGTTGCCTTTTCATTCAACTCGCGTACGAATTTGACAACGGGCATGTTCGAACCATTGTAAACAGGCCAGGCTTGTAGCGCTGGAAGGAAAAAGTCGTTCAAATTAACAGACACGTGCACTCGATTTTCGTCATCAGCATCGCCCATTTTGCTCGATAGTTGCGACAACCGTGATTTAACCTCTGACAAAAGAAGTCTCGTGTCTTTCACAAGATTGCGGCGTAATAAGCGTGCTTCTCTACCACTATTGGGAGTACTCGGCAAATCTGGTGAAGGCGAAATGTTCAAGACGGAGAAGTGAAATTAGAGAGCTGAAGACTGTTTTCCAGAAAGTCTTCGTGCGAATGAAAGCCGATGGAGGCGGTCGTACTGGAAATGTACTTGATCATCTTCGTATTCATGATTAGAATTCAAAGCTCTTCTCACTCATCTTTGTTAGACTCTTTGAAAGGAATCGCGCAGCTGCCGACGGTTTTTGCCACGGTTTTTGCGACTACAGTATCTATTTCTGCGCTTAAACCTTTGTTTGCTGGCGATGGGAAGAAAAGTACCGCTGAACTTTTTGAATCTCTCAGTACCATCTTTTGAGAACCGTAAGGACACTTTTGTACGCTGCACTTTAGCTTACACGATGAGTTCCTACCGTATCTGCAGCTACGGTAAGGAAATGTAGCTAAAATGCGCGAGAATCTTATTTTTACACACATATTGGATCCATAGTAAAATAGGCACGTGCAAATAGTGGCATAGGCGGACACAATATAATCAGCAATAATCGATATATCAACTCATTACCTGTATTCTTTCTTCTTTTCCTCAAAAATCTCGAAGTTTGTATCGTCTTTCAACTGTTCGGAGCCATACATCGCGGAAAACACCATAAAAATCACATCATATGCATGTCATATCATAGACGTACGAAAACTCAGCATTCGCGAATAAATTTTATAAAAACATCAAATACAGCAAAGAATAAATCCAACGTAATAAGATTTTGGCGAAGCAGTTTTCGTATTTGAACGTTATCGCGACGTCATGTAGTTTCATTTACTTTTTATTCACTTCATTTACTTTTTTTTACATTTACTGTGGTGTGTCCGCACACCTATGCGCCACTTTTAGCTTTGAACCAACTGAACACACGTATTTTCAATTTTCTTGTTTTTCACAATTTTACCTTCGTATTGGCTATTTATTAATTTCGTTATGATGATCGACCTTTACCCGGGACCTCCATGTAATACTTTTGGGCTCTAGGAGTTCTATCAGGTCGATATGTTTTACACGAGTTACGTTATCACGTTTATTCTAATCGTATTTTACAAGCGAGTCCACGCAAGTACAGGGCGAGTACAAGCGAATAGACTGAGAGCGCCCTCTTCTCTGGGGGCGTGGCCTAAAGCCAGAAAGTAAGGGCGTTACAGTATTGACTTAGGAGAGCTCGACTAAATTGCAGGCGCTACTTCTTCGTTGATAGGACTGTTACCATATTTGACAAAATTCGCGAAAATCATCAAATTCCTCTCAGGAACAACACGTTCAAGTAGTTTCTCAACCTCATTCCTTGATGCCGAACATTCAGGGATGTGCATTATTAATGTAACGAATCAACTCATTAACACGTAACGGGCTTTCTTGGCCTAACGTAACGAACTAACGATTTAACGAAAACCCCCAAAAATCCGTTAAAATTAAATTCGTTAGTGGACAAAACAGTGGCTAAAACGCGTGCATTTCTCGTCCTTATTTCTGTCTACCCGACCTTCTCCTGCTATAGAACAAATTATAAATTTATTCACAACGATTGTGAAACACGATCTGTACTGAGGCATCGGCAGGACAATGTGATTTCATGAGCACCTAAATGCGAATCGTTTGCCTAAGTTCCCTCCATGCAATGCATATCTAAATTCATACCCGTGCATCACGCCTTTCCTTCCTCTTCCTTCTTCTCTCATTTATGTGAAAGTGCAATATGCTCACGATTGACACCGAAGACGTGCGATTATGAGGAAAGCGGAGGATTAGTTAAGGTGGCAATCGTCAATCCTTCTTATAATGGCGCATATCTTATGACGAATCGAAGGAAAATTCTATTAAAGCATGTCGAAGAGAACATCACTTGACTTCGACAGCCACAGCCAGGCCATGAGGCGTCCCTACGAGAAGATCCAAAGACCTCCCTTCTTTTTGTTCGGCAGTCCGATGGGGACAGAGCTTCGATGAATTGGCAAATACTAAAGAGTTGGACGATACTTTACGCAATTCCATTCTTCTTTGCTAACCACTTGAATTGGCGGAGTGATATTAACACCTCGAAATTCCCACACATCAAAATGTTGGAGTGTGAAGGACTTTTCGCAGCAACAACTTCCGCTGTGTGCAAGAGTCTGTGCTCCACAGCCATCTTGATTCGGGTCAGGCCTATGATGCAGCTTCACTGTAGAAAATTTATGAGGGTTCTAGGAATAGGCTCAGTGCCCCATCCTTAGTATTGTAACCTCTGCGTTTAGAAGTGATTTTGAGTTTCTCGCTCTTTCATGATCTTCAGAATTTCATTTGTTATACCAGCCAAGAATTTTATGGTAAAGTTGTGGGACAATCTGATTCAAAACATAGCCAGAGGCATCTCTACCATTCTTGTTTTCAATCGTCTGAGTGCTGCAATGTTTACCTTGGTAGCGGAACACAAAAATATTATATCCAAGGGTTTGACTGTGTTCTGCTCACAGTGTCAGAAGTGAAAAAGGTTACCATTTGCGTCAATTTTTTTGCTCAGGTTGCTGCTTACTTGCTTTGCATATTGGTAGGGAAAACTGGAGAGCACGATATAGTTGATGAAAATTATCAAAACATCTACAAATCCTTCTTCTAACGACTAAACGGATTGAAGAATTGACGCGTAACGTCCGTTTTTGGCCTAACGTAACGAATTAACTAAGCGTAACGAATTAACTAGGCTTAACGAATTTTAAAATTTTTCTAACGCACACCTCTGCCGTACATGTCTTTTTGGTGACTTTTATAGTTCATGATTTATTGTTTGCTATTTGGACAGTTTGTTGTTTTATGAAAATGTTCTTTTTTCCTATTTATTTCCTTCCACGGCATGAGTTTATTTCATGTAATAAATGAATGAATGAATCCACGTGGCAACCGCCGGCGGTCGTGGCGGTCGCCGCGACATCCGGCTGTCGTGGCCATCGGCACGATTGCTAGCAAAATCTGGGGATACTGTCACTGTCATTCAATACAGTCGTTGCTGTCATATGTATATATATATA
>JARK01001426.1:331444-401780 GCA_000688135.1 Ancylostoma ceylanicum | reverse complement strand
GACCCATCTCCCCCCACTTTGGACGCCGGCGTACCCTTATCATATCACCGGACCCGTCTCCCCCCACTTTGGACGCCGGCGCACCCTTATCATATCACGAGACCCGTCTCCCCCACTTTGGACGCCGGCGCACACTTATCATATCACTGGATCTGTCTCCCTCCCCATCTTGGACGCCGGTCCACCCTTGTCATATCGTTGGACCCGTCTCTAGGCGTTTCCCCTCCTTCGGACGCCGGCTTATCCCTGTAGCAGCACTCAATCGCTACTCGCACAGCCCCTTTGGTGTGCACACGCACGTACAGAGTCACATAATTTCTGTAATATATATAGAGTATGATATATATATATACATATGACAGCAACGACTGTATTGAATGACAGTAACAGTATCCCCAGATTTTGCTAGCAATCGTGCCGATGGCCACGACAGCCGGATGGCGCGGCGACCGCCACGACCGCCGGCGGTTGCCACGTGGATTCATTCATTCATTTATTACATGAAATAAACTCATGCCGTGGAAGGAAATAAATAGGAAAAAAGAACATTTTCATGAAACAACAAACTGTCCAAATAGCAAACAATAAATCATGATCTATAAAAGTCACCAAACAGACATGTACGGCAGGGGTGTGCGTTAGAAAATTTTTAAAATTCGTTAAGCCGTTAATTCGTTACGTTAGGCCAAAAACGGACGTTACGCGTCAATTCTTTAATCCGTTTAGTCGTTAGAAGAAGGATTTGTAGATGTTTTGATAATTTTCATCAACTATATCGTGCTCTCCAGTTTTCCCTATGCAAAGCAAGTAAGCAGCAACCTGAGCGAAAAAATTGACGCAAATGGTAACCTTTTTCACTTCTGACACTGTGAGCAGAACACAGTCAAACCCTTGGATATAATATTTTTGTGTTCCGCTACCAAGGTAAACATTGCAGCACTCAGACGATTGAAAACAAGAATGGTAGAGATGCCTCTGGCTATGTTTTGAATCAGATTGTCCCACAATTTTACCATAAAATTCCTGGCTGTTATAACAAATGAAATTCTGAAGATCATGAAAGAGCGAGAAACTCAAAATCACTTCTAAACGCAGAGGTTACAATACTGAGGATGGGGCACTGAGCCTATTCCTAGAACCCTCATAAATTTTCTACAGTGAAGCTGCATCATAGGCCTGACCCGAATCAAGATGGCTGTGTGATTCGTTACATTAATAATGCACATCCCTGAATGTTCGGCATCAAGGAATGAGGTTGAGAAACTACTTGAACGTGTTGTTCCTGAGAGGAATTTGATGATTTTCGCGAATTTTGTCAAATATGATAACAGTCCTATTAACGAAGAAGTAGCGCCTGCAATTTAGTCAAGCTCTCCTAAGTCAATACTTAGTGGTCCCACCACGGGTGTTTGGTGCTCTCAAAGAAAAAGATGCTGAGGTTCGAGCCCACATTTTCCATACAAAATCTTTTTGGGTAAGAGGGGGTCTTCAACCGTTCTACGGAGCGACAGAGTAGATAAGCCAAGGTATAGGTTTCTTTCACTGCTTGAAGGAATCTGGTCATAGTGGAACAAAATGGTACGAATAAGTCTCCTCCTGAATTTGTTTTGAATCCTTTCAAGCCTTTTGGTGCCTTTACAAGTGAGAGGACGGCAGACTGGAAATCCATACTGAACTAAGGGTCTAACGTAAGTCTTGTAGGCTTTCAACAAGACGGCACTATTTCTTGTTATGAGCGCTCTGAAGATATTGTGCACTATATGCATAGCTTTACTAGCTACCCTTTCACAGTGCTTGTCATACCTGAGGTTTTTGGCAATTAAAAAACCTAGGCCTACAACGTCTTCTACGCTAGTAAACGGTGCATCGGATATGACGTAAACATGGTTGATGTTGTGTGAACCCAAAAGAAAAACTTTTGTCTTTTCACGAGACAAAGGCAATTTCCACTGATATGCCCACTGACTAACGAAGTCTACTGCTCCTTGCATGTGAACAACGTCATCAAAAAACCGATATAGGATGATAAATTTCGAAGTCATCTGCGAAGGTACAGAATGAGACGGTACGTTGAGAAAGAGCTTGCAAGAGAACCTTGAGGGACGCCGCTATGCTCAGGTGTCGGTTTGGAGTAAGAATTATTCACGCGAACCGTAAGGGTCCTATCATTAACACGTTCGCGACCGCCTGCACGACCGGCCGGTAGCCACGCCTTTCTTAATGCCATATTTCTGTGAAACTTCCAAGAATGAAATTTTTTCTTGCGATCCATGTCGGTTGGAACTTTCATGTCGTACGAAAAAAAACGGAAAAATAGGTTCCGCGTGGGACCACGTGCACGATCGTTCGAGCACGGTTCCCATTCGTGCAAAAGCGCGTGTGTCCCAAGCGACTCGAAATTTGCATTGTTGCGAACGTGTTCAGCTCTGAGCCATAACACTATCCACGGGTGTATGCCTATTAAATAAAGGTTGTGTCTTCAAATGAGTGGTGGTATGTGGTGGAAAGTCGAATCATGACTACATCAAAGGAAGATAGAAACTCTCAAGTAAGCAATGATCAGTGGAGGCTGATTCAAAATTCAAGTAAGCGCTGATCAGTAGAAACTGATTCAGAAAAAATATAGTTATCTTCAAATGAATGGTGATGAGAGGAAGCCGAATCATGATCAGATCGAAACGGAAATGGAAATCTTCAAGAAATACATGCTGAAAAATATCAAAATTTGGCAAGATGATGTGAAAAAAAGAAAGGAGCATAAAATAGCAAAGATAGATTGAAAATGAACCGAAACGCAGATATGTCACCCGTCAGTGGTGATACTTCAATACTCACTCATTCGCCGAATAGTCGCTGTCAAAGATTCTTCTGGTATTATTCCTTTTTTAGTTCTCTCTGAAACAACTATCTGAGCACAATGTCCTCGAAAAATCACCAACCAATATACTTCTCAAATCGCATGCTCTTCAGCAGCCCACTTTCGACAGTCTTTTTCCCTAGCATTACCTACATGGAATAGTGTCTCACCGCTGTTCTTGCGCGTTTCAATCTCGAAATCTAAATGATTTGTTTGTAATGCAAAGAATGAGCAGTCATGCTTGGGAGAGGAAACGAGGCATGAATTAAAAGTCCTAACCTACATATTATGCGGCGGTGATCTGGTGAAATAAGGTCATTATTAGTGTTTCTGATCCGCGCAGTGACATGGCGTCGGTTTGATTCATCGAAACACTGAATATGTAATGATCACCGTTGAATCCATCCACCTGACCCCTAAATCACTTAGCCGTCTGACGTCTGCACATTTCTCTCCAAAATTGCCTATGCGCTTCTGTGCTTTTGAAAAGATACACATGATTTCGCAAGACTCGTGGTCCAAAATCTGAACCGTTACCACTCTCTATATAGGAGAATTCCAAGTAAAAGCGGATTCCTTTATTAACTCATTCGAAAGCAAGATACGGGCACATAGGATGTAGAGAGATGGGAGAATCCAGATGATTGAAAATAACCTAGGATGAAGGTGCGTCAGTCGCAGTACCGGGAAAGATCATAGGAACGTATACGCAACACTGTGAAGAAGTGCAAACAGTCAGTATTAGGAAAGTGGTTATCCGACGGATCCATAGCGATGGATGTTCCTAAAGAGAAAAATGTTGAAGATGCATAGAGAAGAATTCACGGATAATTAAGAGGTGTACTAGCGCTCGCTTATGTGGAGGTTTTCGGCCGACTACTGATGGATGAAGGGATTGAAAAAACACTACTGTTGGATGAAGGGTGCATCGGCGCCAGGTATTGATGAATACATAAATTGGACGGGTAAAGTGGTTTTTGCGCTAGGTGGTGACAGGTGGTGAGAACTGGATCCAGCGAAGGGTGTTTAGTGTTTTGGCGATCAGTAGTGATGAGAACATCAGCCAATGGCGAATTGGTGGGTGGTGCGCGCACAGGTTTTCAAAAGTTGGAAGTTGCCTCGTTATGAGTTCGCGGACATGTAACGATCTCCGGGGGTTGTAATCACTATTGCGAATCGTGGTACAACTCTGGGTTACAGAATTCATGCCGATGTTCATAGTAAACTTGACAGTGGTATTCAACATGCTTTACCCTGGTTTGTGGGAGAGTTCGGTGCAAGGAGTGCGGCGGCGCGCAGTTAAGAAAATTTCACCAAGACGAGCTCTAGAAGTCAATAGAATATCCGCACCCAAATCTGGGAGCCGGACGATCTAGTGGATCGTTTATTCATTTCGATTCATTGCAGGCGAAACAAATCTGCGTTGATACGATGTCGCAATGTGAAGATGACGCACTAACAGAAGATATTGTTGAGCTCTACTTTTTTTCTATAAAATTGGAAAAAATACATTACTATGGACGAAAAGAAGAGATATACTATAGAAAATTTCGCCACCTGCATGAGCTAATTGGATCGGTAAGTTTTTTTTGAAAATGGCCATGAGCTGCTTCTTTCGATTTGCTGGTATCAACGAAAGAACATGAGTAATGTGGTTGGTCAAAGCTGTGAAGTTGTTTTAGTTTACTCACAAGAGAAGTGCACGTGGCTAACCCCGGGAATCGGAGTGAAACATCCATTTCCGAAAGCATTGTATAAGATGGTGCTAATCAGGGATGTGCGTTACTAACGTAACGAGTTAATGCATTAACGCGTAACGGCCATTTTTGGCATAACGAATTAACGAATTAACGGAAAACCCCAAAAATCTGTCAGAATCCAATTTGCTGATGGATCAATTGTGGCTAAAATGCACACTTTCCTCGTCCTCATTTCCACCTTCACGGGCTTCTTGTACTATAGAGCAGATTACATCTATATTCATGTCGATTACGAAGCATGACCTGTACTAAGACATCCGCAGGACAATGTATTAGGTTGAGGAATTATGAATGTCTGCCACACACATTTTACTTTTTTTCTGATATTTCGTCAGTGTCACGGTTTTCAGCAGGGCTGTTGTGTGCACCTGAAGGAGCACTTCAGGACCCTTCAGAATGTATATGGATTGTTTGATTTCATCTGACTTCTTGTTTCTGAAAAATTATGACTTAATTGTTACTGCACCCACTTTATGCTGTCCTACAAAGTGCGCTGCCCGCCATCAGCCAAATCCTTCCCCGCGCCGTGAAGAATCGCAAGTCATTCCAATGTCGGATAATAGATGGGTGTTACTTGAACATACAGGCAAAAAGCCACACTGGCTCAGCGACGGTGAGCAGCCCATTCCGACCTCAAAGCTCGATCATCTCAAAGGAAAGGTGATACTATGTTTGAGGTAGAATATGAAAGGATTGCCCCGTTCAGTGATAGTGAATCATGTACAGGAGCTCACAGCAGATACTCCTGCACAAGAATAAGACACCGTGAACTAGGCACCTCGTCAACATCATGTCGATTCAGCAACTACAGGACTCATCCTTGACATGGTCCCTACAGCACATTGCGAAAATATTTCAGTAGAAAAGCAAGAACTAGGAGATTGAATCCCTCCCTCAACCGTCTCATAGCGCAGTATTGACACTATCAGAACATCATATGTCCCTGTCAATGCTGCGCTGTTTGGCAGAGAAAAATGGTAGGAACTGTTGTAAGATTAAAATTTAGGTGACTCGTTACTGCGTCGATTTCTGGGAAGAGAACGCTGCTACCTTGTAGGGAAGAAATAGACAAATCATAGATTAGTTTGAAGAATAGCCCTTGGATGGAGCTGTTGAAATATTGCTTCCGTAGTAATTCTATTCATGGGTCAAACAGAAATTTATAATTCCTCAACTTGATATTTCCATGAACATCTAAATGCATATGGTTTGCGTAAGTTTCGCTCTTGCAATGCATGAGAAAAGTGAAGAATTGGTTGTGGTGATAATCGTCAATTCCTTATGTAAAGACACATACTTTACGACGACTCGATAGAAAATTCTATTTGAGCAGCTGATTACAACATCACTTCACGTCGGCAGCCACAGCCAGGCCGCGTTCATGAGGAATTCCTACAAGAAGATCGAGAGACCCTTTTTTTCTTCACGATACTTCGATTTGGACAGGACCTCAATGAATTGGCAACTAAAGAGACTAATATTTTGCTCAACCTGTCCTTCTCTTCTGACCATTTAAGTATTGGCGGAGTGATATTAACACCTCAGATTTCTCACTTCATTTCTCATTTCATCAAAATGTTGGCATATAATGAACTTTCTTTGAGTGTTCTCGACAGCCATCTTGATTGCGTCAGATCCATAATTAGAGTAGAAAACTTGCAAAAACTGCTTTCCTGCACTATAAGAAACTTGTATGAGGGTTCTTTGAGAAGGCTTCGTGCCTTATCCTCAATACTGTAGCATTCGCGCCTTGGAGTTCTTTTGAGTCTTTCACTCTTATCTGATCTTCAGAGTTCTCATTTACCATCACAGCCCAGGGTTTTATGGTGAACTGTGATACAATGTGAGTCAACTCATAACGGAAGGCATCTCTACCATTTGTTTTTCTAGTGATTTGAGTACTGCTACTACTTTGCTCGTGGAACAGGAAAACATATCATTCCTAAATGTTTTCATCTTCCTATGTTGTGCTTACAAAGTCAGAAACAAAATGTAACGTCTGCTTGGAGTTTTTTTTTTTTTTTGAAATTTCTGATAACTTGCTTTGAAAATTAGTAGGAGTACTCAAGAACTTGCAGCAAGTGATGAAAAATGTGAAAATATTTACAAACCTTCTCCTAATCAACGGATTAACGCATTAGCGCGTAGCGGCAATTTTTGGCCTAATGTAACGAATTAACGAATTAACGAAATTTGAAGTTTTCTAATGCACATCCCTGGTGCTAATGTATCTAAATCATTTTTGCCCAATGGTCCTGATCCGCTCAAGAAAAGCTCAATAAATCCCAGCCCTAGATGAACTTCTACAGTAGTGCAATAGAGAAATCATTAAGCGCACCAGGAACATTGGGCAAAAATGATGCACATAAATTACACAATCTTAGACAATGCTTCCGAAAATGAACATTCCGTTCCGATCTCCGGAGTTAACCTCGTGCACTTCCCTTTTTAGGAAGACTTGATTTACGGACATTGTCTTATGGGCTGTATTCCAAGGGTTGTACTCTGATGGTGAATGGCAATACATTTGGCGAGGTTTGTTTGGCAACCTCGCAGACGAGCTTGCAAACTAGCCAGGCAAACGAACCCCGTCAAATGTATTGCCAAACAAGAAGTCCCGTAAAATGTATTGCCAAACAAGAAGTCCCGTAAAATGTAGCGCCATGCAAACCTTGCCTTTTGTATCGCCAAACAAGCTTGAATACACAAAAATTTTGATAACACCGGAAATCGTACCATGGTTCTGATATTGGGAGTCCGCTGCCTTACCAACTGCGCCATTCGAGTCGACACCGATGATGATTGAATCACCCGCTAAGAATGAAATGAACATATTAACCCGTAAAATGTATCGCCAAACAAGAAGCCCCGTAAAATATATCGCCAAACAAGAAGTCCCGTAAAATGTATCGCCAAACAAGAAGTCCCGTAAAATGTATCGTCAAACACATTCTCTTGCCATTTGTATTGCCAAACAGGCTCTTCACTCATTCTTACGTAAAATGTATTGCCAAGCAAAATTTTATCCCGTAAACTGTCTTGCCAAGAGAGGCAGAAACGTTCCCGTAGGATCGTTAACCATGGACATCCTCTGCTTGTTGGCCAGCCTATCCCTGTATTCTGACCGCAAGCCCGTAGAGAATCAATTGAGACGTAAAGATACTACCGTATTACGAAATTCATTTCTCCAGCGATATGCACCAGGGATGAGCGGATTATCCGTATCCGGTTCTCCGTTTAGCCGTTATCCGGGTGGTTTTTCCTATCCGTTATCCGCACCGTTACGGTCCGGACAAGGCAACAATGGCCAGATTCAACTGCGCGTGATGTTCTGCGGAGGGGGGATGGAGCGGTCTACAGAACATTTTGTGCAGTTCTATCTCAGTTCAAAACAAATTCATCGGGCCTAATGGCTTGACAATGAGTGTGAGTCAAGTGTTAGTCCAAAGATTCCGATTGGAAGCTTTTCCCAAAGCTAACACGTTCTCGGTAAGAGCTCCCTCCTTTTCACCCCAAAACTAAGAGTGAACAAAATGGCTGGATCTTGGTCCATTGTTAATGTATTCTCAAAGTCGGTGTTTTTCTTTCCTTACGAGAAGTGAAGGCATATTGATATCCAGGTGAACGAAAATGAATAAGTGGAAAACGCTAAAATAGCTTAGATCTTCAAATTTCAAAAAAGTTTTTCTTTATGAATACTTTGTGTTTCAGCGGACGATCTATTTCAGCGATCACGTATAATGGGTCAAAAGCCAAGTGAGCGTCCGTTCAGACTCCACGAGATTGCAAGATCTCAATGGAGGCTTCTGTTGTGTTGGGCTTTGTAGTCGAGGAAATAGAAGGATACAGGGTTTCTCTGAGCAAAGCGCCATAAGACCCGATCTTTCACAGCGCAGTGGCACTCGTAGACAATGGCAGCGTGATACTACAATAGGTTTCAAATCCTTCATAGTTTTTGACACTAGTATGAGGAACAGACTAACCCGACAAAACTATCTACCTAGAATAAATTGGTGAAAGATAATCGCAGAAAATCACTGTCATCCGCCGGCTGTTTTACCTCCATGTAGCCTCTAAAGATGATATTCGCTGAAAAACTCTCTCCGAAGACGATATGTGTTGTAAGCAAAATAAAGTTTCTCTCATGAAAAGTGCTTCCCTGGGTGCTTATCCGTTATCCGTTATCCGGTATCCGTTATCCGTCCATTTTTGGCCTATCCGTTATCCGCACCGTTATCCGGGTAATGAAAAATCCCGTATCCGCTCATCCCTGATATGCACCCAATATGTAAAGTGGTTAAGTGGAGCCTGCGCGCAGGTTAACAATTGAATTGATCGAATGAGAACGGGGTGAGTCAGTTTTGGACGATGCCTCGCCATCGGGCATTTGGAATATCCTCCGTTCGTATTCGCAGTCACTCTGATGACATGAAAACTGCTGATCTGCTTCGACATTGTCGGCCTTGACGTCGACAACATTTGACAAGGGCGAGGGACTCCTTCATGACAGCTCACATTGAAACTCGCTTGGCATTGAGGGGGAATGATACACGGTTCGTTTGCACAACTCACACTCCACCAAAGTACACATCCATTTTGTTTCTGAGCGGTTCTGAAAAATGATTTTTGACCTCGGCCCCCATCTTGGAGCTGGCATATCAATTTAAAGGAGAATATCGCCTTCGATGCGCTGCAGGACAAGTACGAGAACTAAATGTTTTGAGAGCAGAAGTGATAGAACAGATCTATTTATTCAGAGAGGCCGCTGATCCCACTTCAGTGATGGTGGATCTGAACTAATCTGTGACTACAAACCTGCTTCGGGAAGTTGTAGTATCACAAATATTAGGGTGTTAAGTTGGAAATGCGCGTTTTTGCATTGAACCTATTATTTTTTAAAGAAAAAAGCTTCAACACCCCAGTCCGGGTTTAATGCGGAATTAGTATTATTAAACTTTCAACATCTCCCACAAAAAGAGTGAGCGCGCTACTGTAGAATATCGCAGCGCCGTACCCTGAAGTAGCGACACACTCAAAGTTTGGTTTCGCCGCAGTTTTGGAATTTTTCTCTCTCAAGTAAGACTTAAACGAAGCAAGTAAGCGGTCATCTGATAGCGCAAAATGTGGGCTACTACGAGGTTCCAAGTGCGGTTCCCGATTCTGAATTTGGAGAACAGGATAGTCAAGGAATCGATTTGCAGTCACAATTTCGGTTCAGTTACCCAAGTTCGGGGCTATTTCTGAGTGATCCATTGTAGCATGGATTCAGTTCTGTAATACATCAAAAATTTTCTTAATTCTTTATATGGTCTGCAGTGGTGCTCAGCTGCAGTTTTAAACTCTTTAACAACATAAAACCCACGAACAGAAATTCTGAAATTTTGGTCGGTCTTGTAATAAATTCCTCTAAAAAATAAACAATGAACGGATGTTCGACAACCCACATGCGAAAAAATTCTCCATGATTTGCTCTTTCAGGTGATCTCTTTACAAAGCGCCGTAGGCCCGAAAACAGCTGGCATAGGGGGGTCATGACGCGGCGGCACTCATAGACAATGGTAGTCCTGATGCACAGACTGTGAGACGGCTGGCCGATTTTTGGGGACTCAGACACGCTTTCGTTCTGGGACCCTCTACCTATGACACTCCGCCATGGATGCGATAGTGGTTTCGTCATCGTGTTTAATGGCTGAGATACCGACGCTGTCCGCATCCCCTGCTATCCTCTTTATTCCTGGGTCGTTTTTGGTCGGATTTTCGCCAGTTTCAATGGATTATTCGCTGCTTTTTTTCGCACGCAATTACACTGCTGATGACTGGAGTGGATGGTGATCACTTTGTCGCTACTTACTATAAAAGAATGCATTTGTTTTACCGAAGAAAATGTTTCTTAACTTTTACGTAGGTGCATAATTCCAAGAATCGCACTGAAAGGATATCACATTAGGAAAATTTTATGCGTTTTCTAGGTTTCATTCGGCCATGTCACGAATTGTACCAAGTTTTTGCTGGAATTGATAACTTCCTATTCCAAAAATTGAATTGATTTTGTAGACAGAGACGGTTTTTTGAGTATAATCTCCTCAAAACTATCGGCACTGCAGCGCCGTTTACCATGGATGCCACAAATTTCGGAATTTTTGAGGCTTTGAAATAAATGTAGAGTGTTTCCAGTTCACATTTGTATTTTCACCAACGTAATCGATCATTAATCCATCGCCAGATTAGGTGAAAGAAATGACTGCAGGCAAACCTCAAGGATGCAATGCCGTCAGATCGCCGCTCTGCATTTGTTTTCTTAATATTGATTTTCTTGAACAAAGAATGCAATAGTTCATTGAACTGCGGTCACAGAAAATGGGGAGGGAACTGGTACTCGATAATATTCATAAAAGATCTCAATTGCCATATAAAAGGCACCAAACGAAAATGAAGTTTTTGTCTGCATCAGAGTTTTCAGAGATTGTGAGAGGGTTTCAACGCAGGAACAACGAGCTGAAGCGAATTTACTGCTAAATTTCCTCCTTGTAATGCTTCATAGATAAACGATAAAGCGGTCGGCGTTGATTAATCTCGTCGCGCGGGATGCGCCACGCATTCGACCTCATCTGAGCATCGTGGAGACGTTGAATACGTATGTGCCCTGTAAATTGATTTGCGGGGGCCATCCGATGAAGCAAGTCAGTGGTTCATCCTCCCAGACTCTGGTACCAATTTACCGACTCCGGAGGGATGGATGACTTGGTTGGCCACGGACGCGATCGAACCATCGACCGTGTGCGTGCGCAGCGAGCCTCTTACAACTGCGCCACACGCGTCCATGCTTCATAGATCTCCTCCTATATAAAGACTGGTAAGGGTACAGATTTTTCGAGGGTCAGACGCGAAAGTCTTGCGAAATCCTCGGCTATTTTGGCCTATCCCGGCACGTGATGCAGCGATTGACAATGCTGAGGAGAGATGCGCAGCTTTTAGCGGGCTAAGCGATTTAGAGAGCTAGGTGGATCTGATTCTTCGCGGGACCTCTCTTGGCAGCGAGACACGCACTTTTGGCATCCTCGCACATTGGGTGACTCATCTCTCCGCTGGTGGTCTCGCAGCCTGCGGGTGAGACAGTGTTTACAGTTTTCACGCTGTGCATTATACGGAGCAGAATAACACCTCAACAACTCATTCACACGACATAATGCTTCGCAGTGAGCCTCGGCGACAGCGGCGCTTTCGTTCGCGTCCGCCACTGTTGCCCGGTGAGTGAGGCAAGTTGTTTCGCGTCCGCCACGGTGGCTCGGCGGCTGCGGTGCGTTCTTCCGCTCTGCCTTCGCCAATTAGTGGTGCAAACGTCACGGTACAGGTCTTCCTTGGCCAAGGAGTGGTGAAAAAGCCATTCTGCCTCCGAGCCCTCCTTGGCCAAGCCGTGAGGAAAATTCCAGGATACTGGTCCGCCTTGGCTAAGCAGTAGCTTAATCGACAGTGTACGAGTCCGCCTTGGCTAAGCAGTGGCGTAATCCACAGAGTACGGGTCCGCCTTGGCCAGGCAGTGAGGAAAATTCCAGGCTACGGGTCCGCCTTGGCCAAGCAGTGGCGTAGTCGACAGGGTACGGGTCCGCCTCGGCTAAGCAGTGGCGTAATCCACAGAGTACGGGTCCGCCTTGGCCAGGCAGTGAGGAAAATCCTAGGATAGGGGTCCGCTCCGTCCAAGCAATGGTGAAAACGCTATGATATCTGCTCGAACCTCGAGTGGCCGCCCCACACCTCTTTCTAGCGTCCCGAAGGGGCGCTAGTAGAGGGAAGGAAGTACACACATTTGTGCCTTAATTGTGGAGAGGCCGTCGCGATACAAAATAGGCGCAGGATTCGTCATGAGAACGTCGAAGTTCCCGGGAAAACTTCCCCTCTTCATCGCTTTCGAAACCAAACGGTAAGTAATTTGATTAGAACAGAAAAACGTTCCGATGTATCTGTTATATATACTGGACTTACATTTAAACATTAATGCACTTCCCTAATTCTGCTGGTTCCTCAAACATTTGAATTATCTAATCATGTTGCATCTGTACCATTCAATCTAGGAAGACGTATCCACTCCAACATCAGTGGTGCAACTGCGTTTCACATTGGACGCAAATTGCAGTGATAATGCAAAGTATATAACGAAGTAAAACTAACACTGGGTGATGTGGGCATTGAAATAGAAGCGAATAGAATTAGTATACCGAATACATGGAATCGGCGCCATGAGGTGGCTATTTACAACGTCTTCGTAAAAGTAGTTGCGAGTAATCCGTCAGAACTAGCGAAAATCCGACCAAAAACGGTCCAGGAATGAGCAGGATCTCATCGAAGCTGCACAAACAGCGGAGCTGGCAAGACGCCATCAGCGCCTGCATCTCTGCCGGCTGTCACTGACCTAACTCGTCCGACCCGCCCCCTTTTTGTCGACAAATGCGTGCGATCCCTGAATGACGAACCCATTCTCCAATGATGAAGGCGATAGAATAAGTGCTTTCAGGGTTTCGCGGCGGGACCCGCGTGTTACGCTGGCAGTCTTGCAACGGGTGAGACAGTGCTTACAAAGTTTCACTGTGCAATATACAGAGCAGTATAACACCCCTACAACTCATTCACACAGCCCAAAGTCTCCCGATGGCTTGCGGCAGCGGCGTGGTCGTCCGCACCCTCCACCACCCTCCACGGTGGCCCCATGGCGGCGGTGCGGTCGTCCGCTTACTCCACGGTGGCCCCGCGGCGGCGGTGCGGTCGTCCGCTCACTCCACGGTGCCCATAACCCCGGTCGTCCCCCCATCCGCCGGAACCCAATAATGCGCTTGGGGGACAACTGCGAAGGCACGTGGGGGAACGTCCTTCGATTGGCGGGGGTCGGCGCCCCACGATTTTGGGTCCACCCCCAGGTACAACTGGGGGTGGACCCATTTCCACCTGCATTCCACCCCCACGAATGTCTGAGCACGTACACTCACAAACACACTTACATACAGACTAAGCGCGTTATTATAAGTCATGATAAGCATTATGAAAATGATACTTATCGATTGCCACGTTACATCGCCGTGGATCGCTGCCAAACAGTGCTCATCGCCCGTACTCTCGAGTGCCCAAAATGAACTAGTGATGTGGGTGATAGCGACAGTGGTGAAGATGAATATCGATTGCCACGCCCCTTGATTATCATCCCTTCTACGTCTGGAGTCTCCTAATTCACTTTATCCATGTGGCGACCGCCGGCGGTCTTGGCGATCGCGACGGCAGCCGGCTGTCGTGGCGATTGCTGGCAAGGTCTGGAGATACTCATACCCTTCTCGATTTGGGTTCGATTTGGGTTCCGTGTCGTTGTTAGCAGTGCCTGTTGTAGAAGATAGTTCACGGCTACCAGAGTCCTTTGAAGGACTTTCCCGTGCAGAGCTGGGAGTAACTGCCGGTTCTTACGCACTGGCGGGTTCTCACGCATGTAAGAAGGGCGGCAACAAAAGCGTGTGGATATATTGATGCATCGGAAAGTAAATTTGCATGATGATGTGTGATGAAAACTTGTCAAGCAAGCCTAACAGCAGAAGAAGACTGAAAGGCCAACGTTAGCAGGGTGGCAAGATTAGACTCTTTCGGTTAAAATTTCTTCACGAACCTAGACTGGCTGCCCCACCCCATTTCCTAGCTAGCATCATAAGTTGGCAGAAAATATTTGACAACACGTTCATAACGACGTCGGAACTTCAGCACACATTCCCAACTCAACAACCTAATGTAATAAACCGCAAACAGTGTGATTTTTCTTCGTAAAGTGTTCTGGATAAGAATGCAGTTCCAAACAGTATGGCTCAAAAATAGTTTTTGACAACGGATACAATACACATAAACGGAGTATTGAACCATTTCGGTAAATACAATATCTAATGTTTAGTCCAAGCTTTCAACGTGGGCCCATAAAGGACAAAGTGGTCCTTGTTTATCAGTGCCGCCACGTAGGATGAGGCACGCATTCGACTCCATCTGAGCATCGTAGAGGCTTTGAATGCGTATGTGCCCTATACAGCGACTTGCGGGGGAGGGATCTTCTGATGAATAAAGTCAGTGCTTCATCCTCCCAGATTCCTCTCGTACCAATTTACCGACCTCGAAGGGATGGATGGATTGGTTGGCCACGGGCGCAATCGAACCATCGACCGTGTGCCTGCGCAGCGAGCCTCTTACCACTGCGACACACGCGCTAATACCCGAATCTATTTATAAACATGCATAGCAGTTTTGTAGCATTTCCAGTCTAAGTCAAATAAATTCACCTATCATGGCTGTTCTGTTTTCGGTAAAAGAATCTTGGATCTGTTTCTAGCACATTCCTCACCGTTGGTGGTCCTCTCATTCTTTTTATTTGCCATCTATCTGGATCCTCCGCCTCTCTGTTCAACATATCTAACTCATGTTGCCTTTTGTATGAGTTGATATGCATGGGCAAATAAACACAATGACTCTTCCATTATCATTGTGGTATAAACAACTGTAAGTAACTTATGCAACAGATGTCGAAAAATGGGCCAGACAATCAAGGTAATTTGGTTCACACACACACACACACACACACACACACACACACACACACACACACACACACACACACACACACACGCACACGCACGCGCACACGCACACACACACACACTCACTCTTACTGCTGACAATAACGGTATTCACAATAACTCAGTAGGGGTTGAGCATGAAGCAGACATGTGAGAATGTCTTGGGAAACGCAGGGAGCAGAAAACCAAACCTATAAGGATTTCGCAAAGCAGTCGATTGAACTAATTCAGAAATGTGGCATACTTTTGGATCCATACTCGATCTTTGTAGCGGTGAGATGAAAAACACAGCACGTGACGGACGTTAGCGCTGCTGACATCCCACGCTTCCAAAATAACAAAATTGGAATCCCTTGAAGCCCATCGAAGAAGGCTCAGCGATATAAGGCGAAAAACTGAACAATATCGGCGATTCTTTTGTGAAGCACATTTTCGTTGAATGCGAGATGTGGCTCTAGTATCTATAACTGTTAGACCTTGAAGAAATTGTAGGTGAACTGGACTGAATATTTCCATCTCATAAGTCCTTCCGATGTTATTCCACACATTCATCCGGATCTCGAAACGGTCACTCCTAGCAAAGATGCCTTGAAAGAGTAAGTTCAGGTGTCGCAGTGTTGTTTTGCAATTCATTCTTACACGAATTTTTCAGAATTGAACTTCTGCTGCAGAACACTACCGAACGGGCCATCACCAATTATGTAATGACAGTATACTTTATGAAGTGGATGGAACAACTGGATGAAAAATACCGTAATATTGTTGAGGTAAGTCATATATGCAGTGCTATCACCTACAATTCAGTGAGGAGTCGTTGGGATTTTCAGCGGTTTATGGAGGAAACTAAATCTGAACCTCCTTTCTCTGCCAGAGAAGCTCCTTGTTCAAAAGCAACATGGACGAATTATAATCATGTGATGATGGCCATGCATGCTCGACAAAATCACGGAAGGGTGAGAAAGACACTTCGATCTTTTTCAGTTTAGCTTCACTGAATGGAGCGCTGACTAACATTCATAAGCTGCAGCTGGGTAAAACACAGTGACGAAATTATGCAAGGAGAATGAATCACACAGTCGGATTTGTGAAGCTTCTAAAATTCACTGCAGTTGGAGATCGCAGAGAATGTAAAACGATAAAGTCGTACAAGGGACGTCGTAGCAGGAATTTTGATGATGAGTTATTACGAAATTGGGCCCGTAGCAAAATGTCCAGTGCGATCATCGCTCATCACCCATCAAACCGATGAGTACACTTCGCGCAGGAGACAAATGTGGAGATCAGCGCTATGGTGACCAGCACCATGGTTGGGGCCCTACACGGGATTTACCGTGGAGAGAGTATCGCATTGATCAAATGTATGTGCTTCACATACTCCCACATCACTTCCGGGCCCGTTTTAATCTGTGAGAGAGTTATGAACCATTGCGTGTGCACGTACGGAAAGTCGGCATGCCTGACTCCGTCAGCACAGCGTACTTCGCGCACCCGGTCTCATACAACTTCACACTATCACCATGTTCCGAATGTAATGTCGCGAGCATTTCTCTCGACATCTCACTGCACCGCACACTATCTAGTCTGCAAAGCTTGGCGATCGTCGCAGTGCAGGGCAATGAGATGACCACCTCAGTGTTCCCAGCACCTGTGAGTGACGATTTCACATACCACAGTGTTGGGAGGTCGTCGTGCGTGCGATCATCGCCTCAAATGTGGCGATGAGTTGTGAAGGCAGATTTCACTTCCGGGACTCTTCACTGAGAAACTTGCTTATGAAAACATTCTAGAAAAAATTAAATAAGTACTATGTCTTGACCAGCAAATGATGAGCGTTTCTTTGTTAATTTTTTTTATTCATTCAGTAAGCTTTCGATGCTCGTTTCTCGCTAGACCTTAATACAATGAACCACAATACTTACAAGTGCAACAGTTATTTACATGTGAGACAACCAACTTGTCGAAAGGAGTGTCATGGAGGCCCGAGAAACAAAGCGGCACTATCCGGAGATTAACAGAAGGGATGAGTTGGGTGAGGCACTATCACTTATTGCTTGACCACGACCGCTCCACTGGCCCGGGTATTACAGTTGTTTATGATACTTATCATTGTCCAGATTATTTGTCACAATGTGTATTGTATTCCTACTTCTCATCCTCCTCCCGTTGTGGTCGGTTTGTCTCACATGTAAATAACTGTTGCACTTGTAAGTATTGTGGTTTATTGTGTTAGGGTCTGACGAAGGCTCTCAGCGCCAAAACTCACTGAATAAATAAAAAAAAAACTAACAAAGAAGCACACATCGTTCGCTGATCAAGACATAATATATCCGTATCCGAAAGTTATAGCGGAAGTTATGTCTTTAAACAACTTCCGGTTTACCAAGTTCACCGATTTATAACCAGGATATATCCACATTGCAGACATTGCGTGAACGAAATTCTTGTGGATCCATTTGTCTCTCAATCTATTTGCAAAACACCATTTGCGGGAGGAGCCGAGAGCGTGATAAATAGCACGCGAGACTGCAGTCATCGCACTACACCACCGTGAACTACTATACTGAGACCTTACAACTATTATATATTAGGTGTTAACATAAGTCCTTGCGCTCTTTTCAGTTGGAATTTCCTCCACCCTATTGCCATTCTTCACTAACATTTTCTATACTTCTGAAAGCTCTTTCCTTCCTCTACAAGAATATCATCATGGGTTTTCACAGAACTATTGAATTACTTGATTTTTAGGCTTAAGAAGAATAATCGCGATTCGAGGAAAAACACCATTTCCTCCTTGTATTCAATAGGGACCAGAAAGCACTCAATACTGTTTGAACGTGAAAGCATTGCAAAATATAAACGCGGAATAACATTGCCAGTGGAAGTGTTGTAGGATCAGTGTGGCGGTGCTGGCAAGGGTGGGGTCCGGCGTCATCATGGGGTAATATGGCTAGACCCGTGCGAATGGAGAATCACCTCGGTTATTGGATAGGTTTGAGAGGTATGACGTCCATCTAGACCATACGATTCGCTTGAAACGCTTCCCAGGTTCTCTGGACGAAAATCTGTTTGGTCGAGGTGATTGGTCTCATTAAGACCGAATATGTCTTCCTTGAGCTTTGAAAATCGCTGATGACCGACCATTTCAAGCAAAATGTCTCTCTCATACTTAGCACAGGTCGTTTGGTCAATCTGATGGCCCTTCGAGCTTTAGCTGAATGCCAGAAAAGGCAACTGTCGGTTGCGTTGTTTTTCACTGACTCATTACTCCACTTCGCATGCTCAAAACTCAAGCTAACTGTTAGCTTATGCTCGCAAACTTCTTGTAGAGGAAGATTAGCGCTTTCGAATCGTATATGACCGGTACCTAAAGGATAGCAAATGGGTGGAAAAAAATGCATCTGAAAAAAAGCGCAAGGACTTATGTTAACACCTAATATTATATAATGATGGAGGGAACCAACGACAGATACGTCCATCGCTGCTGTAGAAATATCTTGCTGTACCAATTTGAGTTAACTGAATGATATGAAAAGCATTCAGTCCTGGGCCCTGTATCGAAACTGAATTGATTCACATTCAGTATGTTTTTTTTTCAATTTCCATGGCGCACAACTAGTATCTTCGATCCCTTTTCACTGTGTGGTTGAGGTAAAAAAAAGTAAAGTACGAAAATGCAAAGCTTTGATTATTTGAGGGATTCGAACTCCGCACTATCATCATAGTGGTCTATCCCGTTAACCACTCTGCCACATCTCACTCGTGGGCGTCAATCATGAACAGCCTCCACAGCCTCACAATACGAAGTCAACTAATCAAAAACCGGTATACTTGGTGTAAAACTTTAATATGCACTGCTTCAGACACTGCTGTTTTTATTTCAATATGCAGAGTCCACCTTTTTCAATCTAGGATGCGATAGGATCAGTTTCCAGAGCTGTTTCATTGTTTTGTTTTGACGATGAGAACTATGCGAGGCTTTAGAACAGAAAAAACATTTCCCTTACATTCCTGGTCTAATAAAGCATCCGATTCACAGCGCTGATGCGTAGTTGGATGAGCATTCATTTGGGGCCCCCAAAACCGTATCAGGACTCTACTCATATGATTGTTTAACCGGGAACAAGGAAGCCCTCCTGAGAACTTTCTGATAACCGGGATCTCCATGTACCTGCGTCTATGATTTTTGTGCGTTCTCTGCGCGCGCTCTAGCAATATCGATATGGCATTGTGTGTGCGATTCGCACAACCGATAGTTTGCAACGCCTGCGAACAGGATCCAAGCCGTTTTATAACCTGGTTATATCACAGTTGTTGGAACTAGTCTGAAGTTTTGATTCATCATGCTATATTGAGCCCGCAACGGTTCCGGGTTATGGGATGTAAAAGAGCCGGTTTAACTTGCTGGTTAACTCGCAGTTGCAGTGCAATTACTACCGCTCCTAGTATGTTCTAGAAATAATGAGGTAGGATATAAAGGTAAGGCAAGCGGTGACATTGGCAGAGCGCTCGCAAATGGTAACGTGCTGTGGGCACGATGCTTTGCCTCAAAACCACTGGGGAAAAGTGACGGGAGGAAAAAATATAGAAGGAAATGTAGCCTCTGTCAGTGTGCCTTCCACACCATAATCACGAGCTTTTCTTCAGCGGAAAATCTGAAAAAAAAACTGGAACACACAGAGGTTATTTGGAATAGGGTTAGAAATCTAAGTAAGTATATAGGTTGTAGGGAAAGTTCTCGCGGTTTTCGGAAGATTATATTCCATTGACTTTTTAAGAATAGGAAAACACATTGAGAAATGAATAAATCACCATCACGTACTGTCACTCTTTGCCAATTTCTGGGAAGCGTTTTGATGCCTTCGGCATAGAGCTATACTGGCATTGACTCGAAAAAGTTGCTCAATCAGCGATCCAAGTCATCTTAATCATCGCACGTTTTCCCTTGCAAGGCGTTAGAGAGAGTCAGGAGAAGTTGGTAATCTCTTGGCACAGGATCAGGCCTGTACAGTGCTGAAGTCAGCATCTCTCACCCAAAGTCGAGTAGCTTCTGGTGGGCCACTCTTCTAAGGAGTGGACGAGCAGGGTCTTGCAGGAATTAGATCGTGCCGTATTTCGGACCCTTTCCTGCGATTTTTGCGGCCATTCTATACAGCCGCTGACAGTACAGGTCTATCGTGAGCGCTACGTAGCGTGACAGTACCTAGCAGTGTATGATGCCTTTACAGTCGCACCAAGTACTGATCATAACCTCCAGAGGGTGAAGACCTGCCTTTGGCTGCGGCTCATGCTGCTCATCCTCGTCAACCCAAGGTGGACTGCGCTTGATGTTGACGTTCAGACACCACTTCTCATCTGCTGTGAAGACGGGCTTCATCCAGTTTTCAATGCGTCTGTACGAGGGCAATTCAGTAGGCACCTCGGCACGTCGCGGGAGATCGCATTCCGTCAAATCACCATCACACACTCTAATAACTTTTGTACTTTTCCCAACTGACACAGGTGGTTTCCGATGGTGGTAAAGTGAACATCCAAGACTTGTGTCCTTCCACACATAGTTTGCCTTGGATCTGAATCTACCAGCTGCCGCAATCGACTGCTGTCGACTCGGATGTGCCTCCCGACCATGAGGAAACATTGAGGTCGAAGTCGCCAGCAAGAAAGCGACTGGACCAATCCTGTGCAGGGCGTTCGGTCACTTCACCGTCCCCAAACACAGCGTCAAAACGGCGACTGGATACGATTGCTAATTCACCAAATTCGAAGCCGAATACTAAAAGGCTGAAAATGTAGTGTTTCGAAAAAATTATCTTCTTGGCAGGGTTTGTGCAGGAGTTTACAGTGAATGATACTAATAAATTTGCACATACCTGACCTCCTTATATATGCAAAAGATAGGTCGCTGCAAAGCAGCGTGGGGTTAAAAAAAGCAAAATTTTAAAAACCGCGAGAACTTTCCCTACAACCTAATAGTTATTTAGCAACTTGGACCTGATCGTACAGTCATCTATATTAGTGAGAACTGAGGAGAGCTTCATAATGTCCTGGCTCCTCTTATGGAGAGATTTACTATGTGAGCACCGTGTGTAACGGGAGCGAACCATTGATAAAGCTGAAGGCTCAACCGTTATAAAAAGGAATTTCATCACTTCAGGAGAAGAAAAAGATCATCACGGTCATGGTTGATGAAATAATCGCAGCACTCGTTAGTGTAATAAAGGAAAACAAGTGGATGGAGGAGACCGATAAGCAGGTAACTATTGATCTGGAGAACTTCGTCAATAATTTTGCTCACTCACACGTTTTCTCCACCACCCTCCGCATGACATTTTTTCCATTTTTGCACGCCGGTGCAAATAACATCGCTTCTCGGAGGTACCGAACGAAATAGTGATCCGAAATGGTATGAAGGATGCAATCCGTGTTTTTGAAATCTGCCGTATTAACTATTAAATTTTCATTTTCATTCATGGAAATTTCTATAATTTGCTTACAAATATTGGCAGAAAAAGTATGTACTGGAAGTTGTTATAGGACTTCGGGGCGCTAGAAAGTGGGGTGGGGCAGCCAATTGAAGTGCGAGCAGAAGTTCTAACTAAAGAAATCCTCAGAAAATTAACAAAAGAGCAAAACAAATCAACATGTAAATTTACTTCCCGATGCACTAATATTAGGTCGTCAAGTATGAAATGTGAGATTTTTGAAACAGTCAGTTTGGCAGCTGCTATCTTCGGGGTTTTCTCAGATCCACTATCATCTCTCTTTCCCTTATGAAGGTACATTCTCCCTCTCCCAGAATCACCCATTTAGCTTTTGATCAACTTTTGAATTTTTGTCTGAGAGGAACTTTTGCGAATCTACTCGAAGACAAAAAATCGTATCATTTTGGAATATGGGCTCCATCGCGGAGCCTGTAAAGCAAGGACAACTCGAAATACCCAGGAGATGTTTGGAGAGGAAATGGCTAATGAAAGGACGGAACACCGATGCTTCGAGAAATTCCTTCCCGGTGATCTAATCCTGCGAAGTGAGGGTTGTGATGAACCTGGATTACGATGAATTGGAGGCTGTGGCTTGAGCGGAGTCAAACTATGCCTGTATACTGTGCCTGTAGCTCGATGATCAAATTTCCCACACTTTGATCCACAAAAATTGGTGCCATTTCTTGACCATTCTTTGCAAAACCGCGCTGCGTAAGCCAGGGGAGCAAGGGGGGAATCCACCTGCCATTCATCGCACAGGCCAACCCTTGCTCTACTTGACCACAACTTCTCCCATGTATTAGTCCATTTCTTGGTAGAGAAAATGTTCCACATTCTGTATGATGTTGAAAATGGCATTCTCAAACTTATCGCCTCTTGCTTTCCTGGCTTCCATGCTGTTGGCGCAATCATGCTACCGCTTGGATGGCATGGTTGTGCCGATAGCATAGGGGCATATGTGGATTGCTCGTACTTCATCTTGTTGGAGAAACATTACTCGAAACCGTCCCAATCAAAATCAGACATTTCATACTTGACGAAATAATATTTCCAGCCGTCTGTTCTTTGTCAGTGCACTTCTCACATGCATACGAAACTGCCATGGCCAGTCACTCCCAGCTCTGGGCAAGAAAGTCCTTCGAATGAATAGTCCCTCAAATACCTCAGAGGAAGTAGTGGTTGTCGAATGTGACATAAATGACAACGAGGACGAGAGTTGGCAGCAAAATACGATTAAAAAAAATAAGCACAGGTGAGCGCTGGAGCTATTTTCAGGAAACATCGGACTGGCTGCGTAGGACTAATACCACTCCAAACACATGTGCTAGGGAACCCCCCCCCCCTCCCCGATTGGTGGACCCGCGGCATGACCCTTTCCCCCAATCGAATACCCCATTCTCCACAATCAAGTCCGTAGCCTGGCGTTTCTCTCACTNGCTAGGGAACCCCCCCCCCCTCCCCGATTGGTGGACCCGCGGCATGACCCTTTCCCCCAATCGAATACCCCATTCTCCACAATCAAGTCCGTAGCCTGGCGTTTCTCTCACTATCATGACTTATAATAACGGGCTTAGTCTGTCTGTCACGTGTGTGTGAAACGAAATTCCATGATTGGTCAGTGATGGTGATTACGAGATCCATCGAAGAGGGGGGAAACGGGTATGGTAGGGTATGGTATGGCAACGGGTATGGTATGGCAGCCTTATCACAGCGACGGACCCGTCTCCCCCACTTTGGGCGCCTCCAATACTAACTCACTGTTCCCCTTGAGGATCAAATACCTCACCCTACTTTGCCAATGGAAGTTCTACGTCAACCTTATCGACCAATCAGTGTATCCTGTGAGTAATAATGGAACTCTGCCCTCCTCGTGTTACTATAGACAAGTTTTCATGAGTTCACCGGTGCACCCTTATCAGAGCGACGGACCCGTCTTCCCTCACTTTGGGCGCTGGCGCACTCTTATCACAGCGATGGATCCGTCCTCCCTCACCTTCGGCGTCGGCGCACGCTTATCGCAGCGGTAGACCCGTCTCCCCCGCTTTGGGCGTCAGCGCAGCCTTATCACAGCGACGGACCCGTCTCCCCCACTTTGGGCGTCTCCAATACTAACTCACTGTTCCTCTTGAGGATCAAATACCTCACCCTACTTTGTCAATGGAAGTTCGACGTGAACCTTATCGACTAATCAGTGTATCCTGTGAGTAATGATGGATCTCTGCCCTGTTTGTGTTGCTATTGACAAGTTTTCATGACTTCATGATAGGTACTTCCCAGAAGACCTTAGTGGTGTAGTTCTCACCTCATAAACGTTAGAGGCGATGCTAACGATAACGTGCTCTTGCCATTGCGTTATCCGATAAGGTTACTGTATTCACCATATACTGTATTGTAGTACTAGAATTCCATCCCTTATTTTATGGGTCTATTTAGACGTTCGCAATATAGAGAATGAGTACCGATGGAGGGTACACAGATGAAAGATGGGTCCTCCCCGTCTACCTACGATGCCAGTCCGCCGATCCAGAAATGACACTCTGTCGCTGTGGTTCAACTGTGGATACAACGGCAGGCTAGTTGGGATTAGGGAGACCAGGATTCGGATCCCCCTATGGAGAAATGGTCTGCTGCGGTTCAGCACTGTGAAAAATCTCAGAACATGGGTTCATTGGTAGAGGATGAGGTATACAATCGTGGTAAAAAATTACGCGATGGTTGGGAGGTGCTTGCTATGATATAAATGCACTTGAAATAGTGTTGGACCTATGCAACCAGTCCGCTGTTTCTTGATTAGTGCTTCGACTATAATTTGTGCTTATTTTCATGTGAGCGCTTTTCCTTTTACCAACTCTCTTCTCTTCTCAATTATATCCCAGTCGACAACCGACCTACTTTCTCTCAGACACCCAGCCAGCCCGTATCAGCTCGAGAATCCTAGATGCAATCTCTTTTTATGTTATTATACGCACTGTGTTGGTTACACGAAACACATATATTGCAGCCATTAGAGTCATCTGAAAAAAAATTCCTCCCGCACATTCGGGGGTGAGTGGTCGTGAGGAGGTTCAAGGCATGTAAGGAATGCAGTGAGAAAAACGGCATCAATTATCATTGCAAAAGTAATTTTAAACGTCCATGTGTGTGACGCAAAATTTCCGAGCTAGGGCAGCATCAGAAGAAGAGAGGATGGCCACCGTTGGCAAGACGGTGGGCAAGATTGGTATATACGCAAATCAATATACGCAGAACAATATAATACGCAAATCAATATAATATAGGCAAATCACATTTAGGCTTCTGTATTTCAGCTCGAATAATGATCATTTTTACTTTTTCTTAGGCCTATGGCATACTACGCTGCGACACCGTCGCTATGATCAAAATGAATGAAAATGATGAGAACAAAGTGTAACAAGTTCTCATACCTCATAACACGGTTTGCGTTAGATTGCGTGTTGGCGCATGATTGCCAACTTGCTCTCTAAGTTGCCTCATTTGGCGTTCCATTCCTGTTTTACATATTAGTGATTTGTTGTCGAATGCTCTTTCTTCTGAACTACGATAATACTGGCTCCATGGAGGTGTGCGACTGTAGGCTGACGGCGAATCAACTGCGTGCCCCAGCCGTGCTAGAGAGCCCAATGCAGCAATGCAAAGAAAGTCAGTATCTCTTCTGAAATCAGATCAGAAGATAACCAAATCATGGAATGACCTTAGCCAAAATGATGGGCCAGTCTGAACAATGTGTAGAAAAGTCCTGCACTCACAAGTTGGTCTATTTGTGTAACCGCTATCTATGGGTTGAGACTGAGACCGAGTCATCGCAGTGCGCCGAACGATGATTTGCTGCCAACTGATGAGAAACTTTTAACCAGTTAAGTTGTCCACAATTCTCGGAACAACCACCAATCTATCGGCTAAAACTTAAAAGCTAAAAATTTAGAAAAAAGAGAACCGTCACAATGTCGTCGTTTCAGAAAGTTGTGATGGTTTGGATGGAAGTGCCCGCAATTGTGAGGATATTCTTGCCTTTCACAGAATAAGGTGCTAAAATCGACGCCAACTTCTACATATATGAGGATCTCAGAAAGCAGCTCGTCCCGTGATAACAAAAAATCCCAACATGACTCTTGAGCAGTGCTACGCTCGGCCCCACAACAGCAAAACACCCAACGCATGTTCAGAGGCTGCGTTTCTCGGACTCTCCAACAAGAATCAATGACTTTTCTGCTGCTCACATTTAGATTCAGTGGATTTCTCCATCTGTGTGTTCGTGAGGGAGAAGAGTTAAAATATCATGTACGCAGGATTCTTAGCCCGCGAACTCAGGAAAGCTTGTTGAAATTTAATGAGGACTACCTGCGGCGCACTTTGTTTTGTTAAGATAAAGATGGAGGTCTGCATCAAGGCCAAGAAAGGACACTAGGGGAGCTTTTAACGAAACTGTTTAGTCAACTATTTGTATACCAGAAACAATGCCAACCCAAAGCAATAGTATCTCACACTAGAAGAATGTTGTTTTTCTTGGCGCTCATACTTTTTGGCCACCCTGTATATCATTACTGTACTCCGGCGAACCCTTCAAACTTCAGTGGACCCGTTTCCAGGCTTGCGTTTTTCCTCTTTCCAACCCTTGAGCACTCGTCCTAGATCGCTGGACCCATTGCGTGGCATGTTTCTGAAAATCGGCACCGTGACGCTAAATACGCAACAGTAGGTCCGTTTTGGCGATAACGCACACCTCGTGCAAAAGTGGATCAGTGCTGTGGTGCTATCACATCTTTTAGGCGTGGGCGCACCTGCTCACGTAGCCAAACCTGCCTCGCGAGCCGTCCTCGCTCTGAGCGGTGGACACCAACCACTCGTCAGTAAGTCGAAAGGAGCAAACTGCTATGTCATGAGCTGTTGTGCACACCACCCAAGCCGAAGCGCCGCTCCGTGAAAAAATCTTTAGTTCAAGGCATGAAAAATGAAATGCTGTTGAATTACTGGACCGAAAAAATAGTGGAGAACCTTAACGAAATTCATTTTGAAGTATTTTCAAGGCCATATTGCTCAAGATTCAAAAAATGGACCGAGCCATAGCCTACGATGAAGTCGAATTCCTTGACGCAAGTCAGTTGGATGTAGCTTTCGAAGATGTGAGTTTTTCCATCGCATGCAATCGTACTACCTAATCGCCATATTTTCAGCTTGTGAAAATTGATGCTGAAAATTTAACGTTTCTGGAGTTAACGAACGCATTCTACAGAAAGGAAACAGAAGAACGACTGAGATATTTGGATCGCTCTAAAGACTTCCGAGAATTAGCTAATGGAAGAACATACCAACCAGAAGATTTTATGAACGCTTTCTACGCATCCAACCTGAACAAAATTAGTATGTTTTCAACTTTCTTCCAAAAAATTGCAGTGCCCTAGGAGCCCTTATGATAAATATTTGACAAACCACCAATACTTCCCTTTAGAGGATTTCAGAGGATCACATGCGCAGAATTCGCAGGAAGGGGGGGGGGGGAGCGATTCGTCTGTTGGCTTGCAGGATCTATATTCCTATACTATACTATACTCCTATACTCATAACACCGTTTTAAAATTTCTAATACATTCCACTTGTAGTTGCTGGATCCAAATCTCTCCCCCATGAAGTAGCGAAACTAGTGACACCGCATTCTCAAACAGGAGTAGAGTCTTGTGGGAACGGAAGTTTCGTCAAAGAGCGTGAATTTCATGGTTAAGATTTTGTAGTTATTTTTTTGGCTGGTTTGAGAACGCGCTCGAACAAAGTAGCATTGTATCAACCTGATTCCTTAACTTTGTCTCCAGGTGTCCAGGAAACACGAAGTTTTCCCTTTCGCACAGAACCGAGGGCGAGACGTTTCCACTTCCAAATTTCATGTTCACTTCTCTTATACGTCTATTTGTGTCAACCAAGCACTAAACGCTTGGAATTACAAATCTTGGCACTGAATTGGCTACTCATCAGGGGTCAAAAATACCGAAAAGTTTTGTTTTTGCTTCTCACAAAATGCACCAGAATCTCCTTCTATGATTCAACGGATCTTACCTGTCGAGCGCCGTGAAGGGTTGGAGACAAAGTGTTGCAGAGCAGCAAATTGGTAGGTGGCTGAGAGGAAATTTTCCAGAAATAGCATTTCATTGCACAATTTCTGCTTCCAGAATGTCTCTGCGTTGCTCATTCATTTTTCTTACAGTTGTAATAGTTGGCGTTCGCTTGGCTCTGTTCACTGCCAAGCTGTCGGGGAGGAGTTTTCTACTGTGTCTGTGGGTATCAGATTGATACCCACTTTCCTTCTGTTTTTGTAGACTTAGCTACAAAAACTTTATTCACAGAATATTGCCAAAATAGGTGGCAGATACATGCGAGTGGCGAGTGGTGGTGCAGCAGCGGCAGCGTCGAGGCGGACGACGAAGATCTGCCCTGTGGTCGAGGGGCTCCTTATATACGCGCAGGAACGCGTGCAAAACGTTACGCGCCGCACCGATCAACCTATAAAAAATTTGAACATAGTGTGATCTCTATCACAACACTTCCCCTTTCAAAACTGTTATCTACCCTAAGAGAGAAGATGCTGTACAACAACAAGTTAACAGTTCAACTCCACAACAAAAGAATCTACGGTGAGTAGCGATTCGGTGGACGTCGTTGTCTTTTTGATTTGCGAAGTGGTAATGGTGCGAAAGTTACGATCCTTCGACGCGGTAACCCATTTCCATTTCCTTGCGTTGTCAGATCCAATGGTTCAATGTTCCCTGAAATATGTAGAACTGTCGGAGAAATCACGAGAGCCGACCACTTACGGCTGTTCTTCAACTCTGAGACCGTCACTTCTATCTGGCACGCTTTCTGTGGTCACAGGATCTGTCTCGAACAGGTCCAGTAGCAAGTCCCGTGAAGTTGACGTGTCGATTTTGTGTCCTGACATTACTTCCGGTATCTGGTTTGCGTGTCTAGGGACATGCTTTCCTCCAATATCTACTTCATATGTGACTCTTCCGGTTCTCTCGATCACTCTTCCTTCAGTCCATCCAAAATCTGAGGCGCCACAGTGCGATTTCACCATCACTTGCTCTCCGGAAGAGAATTCACAGCTTCTTGGACCATGCCTCCGATTAAACTGCGCTTCGACTTCCTTTCTCCGATCCGCAGCAAAGTCTGGTTCCGGCTGCTCTTGTGTCGGCACTAGCATACCGAGCCTAGTCCATAAGCGTCTTCCCAAGAAGACCTCACCAGGGCTTTTACCCTGCAGAGCAGCGTTCGGCATCGTTCTGTACGACAACGAAACTGTGTCTAGGCAGTCGCTATTAGGGCAAGGGGTTGGGCTTCCTTCCCTTTTCAGTTTGTTGATTCCTCTCTTCAGGATATCCCCAAATCTTTCTGCGTAACCATTAGACTGAGGATGATACGGCGGTGTCTTCAGATGGATAACACCCCGTTCTTCACACATCTGTTTCAACAACCACAAGGGAAGGATACTTGGTGGCCGTGGCCATTCGTGATGTGAGATGCACTACCATATGCACTTTTTGACGCTGATTTTTGACAATCCGTAGCCCAAATTTCCTGCGGGCTTCTATGTAGCGAGTTACACCTATTTCTTTTCGCTCAATTGTAATATTCCGTACTCTTTCATGGGCCAGGCTAAGCCTGATAGCTGCATTATCGCCCTGAAAATATTAAGAGCTTCTAGAGGAAACAAGAGCCTTGCTAGTGTCCTGCAGATGCAGCCGCCTTACCTTGATTTAACCTCGTATATGAGAACAGTACTCAAAGTCAGTGACTGACTCACCCATGGTATTCGCATGCGAGCCTAAATTGGAGTAAGGCAGCTGTATCGGCAACTCACTCGCTAGAACCATGTTTCCTTTGAAACTATTCAACATTTCAAAGACAATGAATCAGCTACCAAGCATAGCCTGGAGCTCCTACCAGAGTATGCTATATAACATGTGCGCGGAAAGAAATAGGTGTAACTCACTACACAGAAGCCCGCGGGAAATTTGGAGTACGGATTCGAGATCAGCGTCAAAAACTGCATATGGCAGTACACATCTCATCACGAATGGCCACGGCCACCAAGTATCCTTCCCTTGTCAGATGTGAATTGCGTGCCATTGCCGCTCACTAGCGTCTTTGGATTTCCATACCGTGCAAACAACTCTTTCAACAGCTTCACCGTTGTGCCTGCTTTTATGTTGTTCAGTTTGAAAATCTCCGGCCACTTGCTCATGGCATCGCCAACAGCCTTGTAGTACGTTGTAGTGGGCCTAGGTAATCGCCGTGTATTCGCTCCCATACCTCCTGCGCACTTTTCCACATTTGCAGAGGTACCTTTGCTGGAGTTTTAGACTGTAGTTGAAATTCTGTGCAACTCTGTACAGTCCTTTCGCAGTCTTCATCGATGTTAGGCCAGTAGACAAAGCTTTGCGCTAGGCTCTTTATCCTGACGATTCCAGGATGGTCGGTGTGCAGCTCTTTGAGAACTACCGTGCGTAGTGTCTCGGGCACGACAACTCTGTCGTTCAACATCACCCAGCCTTGCACAACCGATAATGATTCACGCCTGTTGAGAAAACGCTTCCAAGCCCCTTTCAAAACCTCAAGCCATCTTCCGCTATCGACGAAACACTTCAATTTGCGTAATACATCGCTCTTCTCAGTGTGCTTACAAACACTTTCAGCTGTCACGGGCAATCTTCGTACAGCATCTGCAAACACTTGCTTCACGTCGACTTCGACTGAAGCTATCACACAGTCCTCCTGCGTCAGAGGATGTCTCCGTATCATCCTCGACAGTTCATCAGCTTGCTCAAGCGAATCTTGATGTACTCGATGTCAAAATCATATCCTATCAGCATTGTTGAACTGGTACGCCCTTCTTACTCGCGAATATGGCGAATAATGGTTTGTGATCCGTACGGAGCGTGAAATGCCTACCATACGCATACTTGTTGAACTTCTCGATTGCCTCAACGAGGGCTAAAGCCTCCTTCTCAATTTGTGCGTAATTCTTTTCTGCAGCTCTCAGTGATCTCGAACCGTCGGCAATCGGTTCTCTGTACCATCCTCCATCTGATGGGGGATCACACACCCGATCTCAAAGTCGCATGCATCCGCGGCTACTATCGGTTTCTTCTTCGTGTCGTATGTGTCAGGTTTGGATCTGACACCAGTACTTTCTTCAGTCTTTCAAACGCTGCCTCATGTGTGTGCTTCCAATCCCATTTTGCATCTTTTCTCAGCAGGCCATCCAAGGGACCTCGTAACGCTTTCATGTTCGGTATCAAAAGCGAATAATATGTCACCATGCCCAAGGATGCACGTAACTGAGTCACATTCTGTGGGGCTGACATCTTGGAAATCGCTATAACTTTTTTCTGGATTTGGATGACGACCCTCTCGGTCCACAATGAATCCGAAAATTTCATTTTCGGTTTTCCGAATGAGCATTTCTCTAGTCACACTCTGAATCCGTATTCAGCTATGCGTTCGAACAACGTAGATAAATTGTGTGCTCTTCTAGTGTCTTGCCTCTTGTGCTCTTCTAGTGTCTTGCCGACTATCAGGATATCGTCCAAATATGCTGCGACTCTATCAAGTCCCGAGATCATCTTGTTCATGATGCTTTGGAAGATGCCTGGCACTGTCTTGATACCAAACAACAAGCGTTTGTAACGATACAGACCCTTATGTGTATCGATGACGACTACTCCCTAGGCCTCATCCGTCAGCTCCACTCGGAGGTATGCATCGGAAAAATCGATCTGTGAGAAGATTGTTCCACCATTCAACGATGCAAAGGTGTCCTCTGGTATTGGTATGGGGTCTCGTAGTCCTCCAATGCTTTGTCAAAGGCAGCACCCACGGAAATTTTCTTCTGGAAGGTTTCGGCATAATTCTGAGATATCGAGGCTGTTCAACGCTTCCATGGGCCTAAAAAGTTTTAAGAGCGCCAAAACTACTCTCTTCACGAGCTCATTATCAGGCTATGTGCGGCTGGGGTGGTCGAGTTGCTCAAGCCATGGGATGAGGACCGATATGAGATAATCAAAAACGCCGTCTTTTTTACCCGCTGGGTTTTCGCGCACTCAGTAATTTGGTCTAATCTACAGCCCTTCTGCAACTTACATGAACAAATAACCACCAAAAACATGTAGCAATTTACAAAGCTAATATCGCAGAATCAAAACATTATGAAATTCTGTAATGGAGGAGAAATAACTAAAAAACTAAATTTTAACATATACTGGCTCTAAAATAATCAAGGAGCTATAAATACCACAGAACGCCCGTGAAAAAGATTAGGAATACGTAAAAGCAACAGGAGTTACTCAAAAAAAAACGACAAGAACAGGTTGCAGAGAAAGAAAACTTCTGAATTCAACATTTGGAATCGTAGCGAAACAGCTGATTCTATTCCACAAGCGACCGGTGAACTCGTCGAAATTTGTCGCTAGCACAGAGCTATAATTGTTACTAAGCTGAACACACGGCATTTCCTGTGCTCTTGTTGTACGTGAACTCTTCGGCCTGTGCTTGAGTTTCCGAAAGCGTGAAAATCTGAAACGTGAAAGTTTCCGTGGGTGCTGCCTCCAAGTCCAGTCGAGAAGTCGGCACAGACTCGCATTTCGCCATTTACTTTGCGTACGCAAACTATCGGAGCAGACCATTCACTCTGTGTTGATGGTTCAATAACACCCACATCAACAAGGCGCTCAATCTTTTTCTCGACGACTTCCAACGATGCATGAGCCAAGAGTCTCTTCATCCTATATACAGGCTTTGCACCCTGCAACAACTTCAATGCTGCCTTTTCCTTGGTGCATGTGCCCGGGCCATCTTGGAACACACTTTCGAATTTCTGCTTCAATTCAACAATCAGGTTTTCATCACCTTTGGTACTGATATGAGCTACCATCCTGTCTAGGTGATATGCCATTTCGTCGTTCTGTTGTATTCCATCGAGACCAACTAGACTTTTGTGAGGAATCACGTAACACTTTCCCTCACCTATGACACCCTTCAGCCTAAACTTACAAGTCAGTTCGCTGTAAACCTTCATTTGGTTCCCATTAGCGTCTTTCACAACTAAGCTAGTGTCTTTGAATTTCGGACTACCCATTCGTTCCCATCCATCAACGTTCATCAGAGAGATGTTCGATCTGATACCCACTTGAAACTCAATTTGGTGCCCATTGAATTCTGCAGTGATATAATGCCTCACTGCATTCACGTTTGCTTCAGCACTTTCTTGTGCGGCTTTGCTCTGGACTTCGACTTGGATCTGTTCCGGTACTGCTTTGCCTTCTTACAGTACTTCTCTTTGTGCCCTTTGCCTTTGCATGTGCTGCATCTCCATGCTTTGTTTCGGCACAGTCGGCTTGTGTGACTCACTTTGCCACAACTCACTTTCCCAACATTCTGAGTCTCGTGGCTTGGTCCCGCCTTGACCTCATTTACTCCAATTGAGTCTTTCTCAATCACCTTGGACGTTTTCAGCAACGTCATGATCCGGCCACACTCTTTGTATAAATCATGTAACGTTGGTCTTAGCCCTTCTTTAGCTTCCTTATCCAAAAGGCAAGCAGTCTTGGTTGGATGTGTCTATCTATGTTGGATTTCAAACCGTTAATGCAAAGCAAGGCCTTCAATCATCCAGCATCCACTTCACTAAAGCTATACGCACACATTTCGTTCATCTTCGGAGTTTTTCTTCCCCAGATTCAAGCACTGGAATCGCAGGGTGAACAATAACTGCTTCACGTCGAACATCTTTCTCAGCGTTATTACTATCTCATTGTACGATACCTGGGATGGTGTCTTGGGTAAAATTTGGCGCTTGTAGCGTTCAAATGAGTCATTATCCAATTTGCCCAACAGCAGTCTCAACCTCGCATCTTCAGAGAGTGATGCACCATCTTTCATCAGGATCTCCCCATAGCGATCGTACCACCGAGTGAGGCATCGATCCATGTCTGAATCGAAAGTGAACGTGCTCATTCGACCGTTCAGTTCCGACATCAGTGTTGACTGTGTCGGTGTCACAGCTTGTGGTGGCTTCATCTCACCACTCAATAACGCCTGCATCATTTGCTGCATCAGCTGCATTTGCTGAGTGTTCGGTTCCAACATCTTTTGCAACGCTTGCGCGTCCATTTTCCAGAAGTTAGTGGCTATCGATGACAATCTGCTCACTCTTGATTTTGAACACTCAGTTGATACCAACTCCAGCGTTTCCACGCGAGTTCTAGTATCAATTGTATTTGGATTCGAGCACAAGATGCGATCCAAATATAATACTAACTTCAGCATTCTAGCACCTACGGTGCGATCCTGTTCCCTCAGCCCGTTTCAGGCCCTGAGGCGAACCGTTGGCCCGCAGCAAAAAATAGACTCAAGCGCTCACGCGCGAGTCCTGATGGCCAATTTTGTTGTGTCTGTGGGTATCGGATTGATACGCACTTTTCTTCTATTTTTGTAGACTTAGTTACAAAAACTTTATCCACAGAATATTGCCACAATAAGTGGCGAATACGGGCGAGGATGGTGGTGTGGCAGCGGCAGCGGCTGGGCGGTCAGCGGGTGATGGTGGCGGTAGACGACGGCGGCTGCGACAGATGCGGACAGGACGACGAAGGTCTGCCTGATGGTCGAGGGGGCTTCTTATATACGCACAGGAACGCGCGCATTGATGGAAACGTTACGCACTGCAGCGATCAACCTACCCACAATTTGAACCTGGTGTGATCCCCATCACAAAATTTTCAAACACTTCATTAGAACTATAACCCGCCGCGAAACACTGTAAACGCTGTCTAACTCCCACTTTCATCATTGGCTATCGTATCATAACTCCGCCAATTGTAATCCATCAGCGCGTCAAAACTATCACTGTTTATCATTTTTATTGAATGACGTAATGAAAGAGGAACACAAGCAGACCCTACTGTAAGACTCTGGAGGAATCTTCTACAGACTGCGGTCGTTTATTAAAGGGATTTTTTGTGTCCGCCAGATCATTATTGATTCGAAACGGTAAGTTGAAACTAAATTGTTCTTCCGGCGATGTACATATGTATAACCAAGCTGCCAGCGATTGGTATCTTTACACCATGTTTTGAAATTATAAGCAAATCAGATGTATCAGCAAGTCTCCCATAGTGTCTGCATACGAATCCAGTATTTGGAAAATTGACAGTCTTACCTATGTGAATGTGCGACAGTTCTCAAGTAGAACAATATTACTCAAAAAAGAAGTTCACTTCCTATTACGGGCTTTGTCAAAATTTTGACATTTGTGCGCATGGGCAGAAACGAGAATTATATCAGAGTTGACCGAGGAGCAATTTAGCGAGGGTGCCCTAGGCATTTTGTATCCTCTTTTGCAACAATTTTTCGTTACTAATTGCATATTACAGTCATCAACATTGGAATGCTTCTATTCCCCATGTTTGGATTCGACTTACCGAGGTATTTTACGATTTTTTGCATTTGTTTGCAAAATGTCATAGTCTACGTTTTTATTATATGTGATTGAACCAAAGATTTTTCCCAAGCTGATGAGATTCCATCACTTTCAAGTTGGTGCTCCTCAAATCGTGCTGAACCTTTCAATGGAAAATTCCTGGTGGTAGAAAATGAAATGTTATTCGAGAGTAGAGTGTCGACCGAATCGAATAATATTCGAATAATTATTCGAATACTCGAATATTCGATTATTCGAAACATTCGAATATTCGAAAAAACTAAATATTCGAAATATTCGAATATTCGGCATGGGCGAAATATTCGATTACTCGAATAATACGAATATTCGGTCACTTTCTATTATTCGATTATTCGAATATTCGAATATTCGATCACTCTTAATTATTCGATTATTCGAATAATCGAGGTAAAGGCGCTCAAATAATCGAATAATATAATAAGATGTCTCAGTGGCAGCTTCGCCCTTATAGTCATTCTCGAGTAATTTCCTCAACAAGCACCCAATTGAACGGTCAAGGCTCCGATGGTCTAAATTTCTCGTTGGTTTTGCTCAGGAGAGAACTATGTACTTTACGATGTGCAATTTCATCTGCTGCCATTTGCAAACCGCTACAATCTTGTGGCAATTCTGAAAAATTTCGTAAAAAAAGCGCGTTTCTCCCCCACTCCACGAGCTCAATTTAGTGAACAAACTCCCAGGAAAGGCAAGAACTTTCCAAGGGATTCTCAGTCACGCTATAGCTCCAATCTGGTCTTAGGGACCGGATTGACGGATCGCAGGAGCTTTTAACGCTTGAACATTAATTTGCAAAGTTGTGAAGCCAGTATCTACGATACCACCTGTCTTCAAAATTTTCCTCATAGGGCAGTGGTTTTTAATGCAACGAAATCGAGCTCTTTTAGAAGTATGACAAGATACCGCCAGATGTTGGAGCTTGCACTCCTATCGATAGCTGTTTTCGTTCTATTTCGAAGGGGAAAAGACTGTCGATGGTGATAACTGATGAGTTAGACTCGATGGCGGTAACCAATGAGCGGCTAGCACCGTTATCTTTCCGTTGCATCCATCTTTGAGCGATATACTCACAGCATTTTGTTTGGAACATGGATAATTGAAAGCAAAGGAAGCAACCAGAATTCGGGCTTGGAGAACAGCCCCACATCGCTACATTTTCCGTAGGCGTTTGATCTGTTTTTATAAGCACCGAATCGTCCGAGAATATCTACGCAGCATTGGAGGTCCTAGCTCTTTTCTTAAAAAAATTGACTGCAAGCTTCTCCACAATGCTTGATGAAACAGATGTGTCTTTGACTTTTTATTCTTTTAAGGCTTCGTTCATAGCTTTTCAAAATCAAATTTGGTTCCTATGTAAACATATTTTTGAAATACTGGACCACTATGTTCCCATTTGGGGGGACCACACGTCTTTTCAGCGCAGTCCCCCTACCACCTGTTTGCCACCGCTAGTTAGAGTCGAATAATATTCGAATAATTATTCGAATATTCGATTATTTGTTTATTCGAAACATTCGAATATTCGAAGAAGTAGATTATTTGAATTATTCGAATAATCGAATATTCAATGTTCTCAAATTATTCGATTATTCGAATATTCGAATATTCGGCGTTTTCAAAATATTCGTTTATTCGAATATTCGGCGTTTTCAAAGTATTCGTTTATTCGAATATTCGAATATTCGGTCTTTTCAAAATATTCGTTTGTTCGAATATTCGAATATTCGGCCTCTTCAGAATATTCGTTTATTCGAATATTCGAATATTCGGAAAAATATTTCGAATGCAACACTCTATTCGAGAGCAAATTTGATCCAAATTTGTTGCAATAGATAAGCAGAATCAGTGCATTTTCATAGACGTACTCCTATAGGGTATTTGGGAAAGGGTCGAGTCGATGAAGGTGCATTCACGCTTGAAGTAAGTGGTGCTGTTGTGCACGATCAAGCATGCTTGATATTGATAGAGATTGGCCGCCTATCAACCCATGATGCCTCCAAGATTTATTAGTAGTTACAGTATAGTTTTTCGGATTCATGTGCTAGTTTTTAGTTCTCGTTCCGTGCACTATCATTATACTAAAATACTAAAACCAAATTATGCTACAAGTTTCCTTTTGCACTTATCAGTAAGGTATAGGAAACTCATATGTAGTTGGGTGTATATGTAAATTTTTGTATACATCAAAAGCTATTAATATGTAGATATGTATGTATACGTACACGCGTCCATATACATTTACACATACAATGTATATAATGTGTCATGGCTACACGACGTAAACACGTAAACGTATCCTCAGACATTCCCTGGATTGGAGCGGCATGTCATCTGCGCTCCAATCTCAAAACTGGGTGGGTTTTGGACGACGTTGTTCTTGCCCTTGAGCTGTCATTCACTTGCTGTTCGGTTGCCTTCCTTGATCTTGAGCAGAATAGAATAGCAATCAAATAGCAAGATGATAGCAGTAATGGTAACGCAACTGCAGTCACACGGGAGGATAAACGACACCCAAAGGCCGCCCGTTTTCGAGATTTGAGCGCAGGTGACATGCTGCTTCAACCCAACGAATGTCTGAGCTGTTGGAACATTTGCACATGCACTTATACACAAAACGTATAAATTGTACATGAGTGTACGTAAATTTATGAAAGTAAAAATGTTACAATTGTACATGTATTATATATCCATAAATAAACGTGGTATGTTAACTTTATCGACACTTCTGGTGCATCCCAAATCCAGAAAAGTAGAAATCTCGAGTCGAAGCGTCCCTACGCGTCTAACGTGGGATGCGTATTCTGTCGCTTTCCACACTACTGGACCATGGCAGACCCATATCCCATTGCTGAAACTGTACGCTGGGGTTTTCACGGAGGACCGCACCGCTGAGGCGATCCCTTGGTGGAGGGCGCGGCAACCACAGCGCTGCCGCGGAGCCACCGTAGAGGGCGCAGACGACCGCAACACTGCCGGGGGGCCACCGTGGAGGGTGTGGACGACCGCACCGCTGCCGGTGAGCCACCGTGGAGGGTGCGGACGACCGCTGCGCTGCCGCGGAGCCACCGTGGAGAGAGTAAAGACTATGCGTACATATTTAATTCAGCTCCTTGGCAAAACGTTGACCTTTGGCAATCGACCGGATCATTGATCAACATTTGAGAGGTAACTAAATACAACGGTAGACCATATTACTATAGATAAGAAAATGAATGGAGGGCAAGTGCTGTGAAAATCGGTATAGCTCATAAAGTGTGGGTCCACAGAACCGTACAGTTTGCATTCAACCAGACATCTCTTTCCTCTCTCTTTCGCTGCCATATAGAAAACGACAACCAGACTGATCTCATCACCACGAAGTTGTCATACCACTTTATTTCCATTTTCGCCCTCGAAAAGGATTAAGAAACGAACATAATCGCGAGCTTCCACAATGGCACCCATGGCGCTCTTTTTTCTGCCCTACAACTTGTTCTGTATAATGTTATATGGTTAAAACATGTTATATATAAAATGATGTTGTGTTTGAGTAAAAACGGGTCCGCGTGGCAAGCCCCATCGTTCACATTTAGCCAGGGAGCCGAATTAAATATGTACGGATAGTCTCTCTTCCGTGGAGGATGCGGATACCCGCACCGCTGCAGCGTGCCACCGTGGTAGTCTCTCATATGCCTTTTCCAGATCTAAAAATGCGATTTGACACGGCTTGTTCTTTTTGCGGTACTTTTCCATAACTTGCCAGGCAGTGAAATGGCATCAATTGACAATCTCTCTGGCACAAAACCGAACTGGTCTGATGCGGTCTCCACCACCTCTCTTAATCGCATGTCCACAAGGCGTTCATAGATCTCCATGGTGTGTGCGATGAGCTTGATTCCTTTGTAGTTCGTCACATCCATCACATCACCCTCACTTTTGAAGATCAGGAGTATAATGCTGTCTCTCCACACCTTCGGGATTCTTGCCGACCGCGCAATGTTGTTCACGAACTTTGTCAACCAATTCAAGCATGGTTCACAGAGTGACTTCCATACCTCCACTGGGACACAATCTGGGCCAGTAGCCCTTCCTACTCTCATCTTCTTCATCACCTTTCTCACTTCTTCGATGGTGTATGGTTGCACTGATCCAGCTGTTGGTGTTAGGAAACCCTTTCTTTTCTCGGGAACTCCTCCTTCGGGAATAGCGAAAAATACGTTCACGCTGCTTTACCACCACTGGGCCTCTCAGCAGGTCCTTCTTCATCCTCCACAGCTCTAACTTCACTCAAGCCCTAGGACGGCTTGTGGCGAGCCATCGCTAACCGAAACACGTGCTTGTCAGCGTGTGGGCTGTCTTGCTTCTTATAGAATTCGTCCATGGCTGAACTTTTCGCTCCGGCTACCTCACTCTTCGTCAACTTCTTCTTCTGCTTGTACGCAGCCAGTGTTTCGGGCGACATGATACTGACATGATGTCGTGTAGCTGTTATCTCCCAATATTTGCCATTGTAGCTGTTATCCCTCAATATTTTTCGTATGTTCTCTTCCACTTCCGGCGAAACATAGGTCTTCTCCTTCATAATGATGAAGTTTCAGAATACATTTGCCCTATATAGGAAGGATCTGCATTGCGAGGGTGTAACATTATGTTTTTGGAAATGGGCCTTTTCTACTACAAGCATTGCTTGGTGCCAATGCAAATTCCGACCTTTGTATTTACATATGGAAGGACACCACTGCGGTCTAGCGATTCCACCGTGAATCGTATTTCGCACGAGTTGATGTTTACATCCATCGTGTGCGAATTGGGAGTAGCCAAACCGATGACGAACACGTCCATATAAAGTTTGTACAATAGGATTCCCATGACCAGAAATCTCCTTTCTGTGCGGCTCAGAGAGATGACAGGAATCAGTGGTGATATTCTTAGAGCCATGGCAAGGTCACATTTCTGTTTATGAAACTCTGTCAAACTGGAGGATGTTACACCCCAGCGTTGTTACTGAGAGTTCTCGTGGATCATCTTCTCTCAATTCGAATGTATGGACTTCTTCATGATGTACACGGAGGAGCTCCAACACATCGTGTATTGCTTCATCATTATTGACGTTAATGCAGAGAGATGCTGCATCGATGCTGGCATAACGGACGTCTTCAGGAAAAGTGAGGAGACGGATCGAGCGATGGCAAGAGGTGCGCCTATGCCCATGAGCCAGAAGATGCTTTGAATTGGGCTCATCTTTGCTCGATTGCTCTGTTCGCGCGCAATATTAGGTTGCCAAATATGAAATATCTGATTCTAAATGATTTTGGGTTCTGTTTCTAAAACAAGGTGCAGCAGAAGACATCTTGTCTTGTGAGAGTCTTGCCATGTTAAAGGTAACTTCGTCGCGCCATTAGCTTACAAGGGAAGGATACTTGGTAAGTGTGGCCATTCATAGAGAGGTGTATATAGGTATATATACAGGCATTTTGCATTTTTGTTCCACTGATATTTTTTCGCCTCGACCATCTATTCAATTCAGTTTTATGGTGTTTTCCATGCTAATTATTAGAGATTATGAATTTTGATTTTTGAATTTATGAAACTTGAATTTTGAATTTGAAATGAGATTTGGAAACGTTTTAATTGAACGTTTTAATTGAATTATTTTAGTTTTTTATGGCCACTAACGGTAGAATAGCATAAAATGCTCATCCCCTAATCGTTCAAAGGGGGGGGGGGGTATTTGATTCGCTGGTCGCTACTGTTACAATTATTCTGTACCCTAACGTCATCAAGAATCTTCTCAACTTTTTCCTAGTAGAGTTACTGTATATACATGTCGAATGACGCCATTATTTGCCGTACCACGCTGCTATGAAAGAATCCCAACGTGCAAAGTTTCAGAAATTTTCCCCAGTGGAGTTACAGTGGAGTTGTGAGATACCGTGTTCACCCTATAACCACCGTGATCCTACAAAAATGATGTTGCAATACGAAATTAGTACGAGTCTATTCGAATGACCACCCGTAGGAAATGTTTGAAGAAAAATCATGATTCTGAGATTTTTGGATAGGGTCGGGCGAACAATGCCGAAAATCCTCGTGAAACTGTATAGAACGGACTTTCAGACGAAAGCAATCAGTGAAAGGAAAATGCAAAATGTCAACCTAGCGGAAGGTTCGAACCCGCGGCGAATTTCAAGAAGACCGAGAGGCTTACCTCTGCGCCACATCTCACCTATCCGATCATCGTTGTGCCGCCTCTGTGAGTACTTCCCCGTAAGAAAAAGGGCATAATTCCTTAAAGAGACAAGATTGCCCCGAGATAAAAGCAGATTCGGAATCAGCGCCATGAGCTGCACGAGGCAGTATGCACACCTCTATGAAATTCACACTTATGAAGTATCCTTCACTTGTTAGAAGCGTGGAAAGCAAGTGGTAATGGAATGGCGGAAAGCGTTTCCAACATGTTGAAGATTAGTTATCTTTCCCGCAGGGAGTATGCTTATCCCTGGAATGAGTTGTGGTCAAGTAAAGTAATGTTTGGTCAGTACAATGAGTGGCAGGTGGATGTCAGCTGAGGGGAGCTTTCCAAACAAACGGTGTCTAGTGCATACACTAGTCAGTTGTCCCTAGAGACTTCACTGCTGTTCTCAGCGTTTTCTGCCCTGATGGCTCGAAGATGGAACCTATGTGCCAAAATGACACAATTTTTGGTCTTTAAGTTGCTCCACGAAAATTACTATGAGAAGTGACCTAGTAAAGTTTCAAAAATAGCGACTGTCAAACTGACCGCTTATAAAATCAGGCATTTTATACTTGACAACCTAATATCTATCGGAAATTACTAAATAACAAAACTCAGCACTGTGTGATATTCCATCCCTTTTCTTCTCTTCTCTTCACATCCCCTCCCGCGTTTTGCCTCTCCCTCTAGTGCCTGAGCACACCGTACCGTTCTCTCTTTTATGTACAAACTGGCTATCATCACTTGACCAACCACAACGAAGAAAGAGATGTAAGCCATTTTCTGTGGAAGACTGATTCGGTTGTGTACGGTAAAAATTAGCTATTTCAATCAAATGAAAGCTTAAATTGCCAGATTACCGCATTGTTTTTGTTAATCCAGTTTAACATAAGAGAAAGCAATGAAAAGGTGGGGAAAGGAATCATAGCAAAAATTCGGAGTGGGTATGAGCCTACTAGAATGAATACGAAGTAGAATGTTAGAAGAAGTCTAGCGTCAGCCGGCCGGCCAGACTGGTTGAAACGAAAAGATGATGCCCTTTAGACTGTCTCAGCGGTTGTGGAGGTCCTCTTGCCTGCCATGCGAGTCTTTTCATGATGGCCAGGATGACACAGAGCCAGAATCAGAGAACACAGGAGTACGAGGGATACTGATCACCTTGGTCACCTTGACTTTCGTTGATCGTCGGGTATACCGAGCAGACGTCAGCAATCCTTCCATTTGTCCCTCTCACGTGCCAGTGTAGTTCAATGCGTTCTATCCGTTTGAGAGACACGAAGAGAATCATATCGTTCTTCAAAAAACTTCGTGAAGAAGTCTGGCTATCGGGTGTTCCTGTCGTGCATTTTTCGCTCCGCGGAGTCCAGTCGCTGACGGCTCTCGTCCAACGGTGGTCGTTTAGAGGCATCACGTCTCCGGCCCTTTTGATCTTACTCGACTTGGCGTACACGGCAGCGTCACTGATCTTCGACTGTTGACGTAGGGTGGAACTCCGTATCTCTGCCCTCACTTGCGTGAGGCGGGTCACTCCTAACATCACCTTCCCGATGGACCATTTGATGACGCTAATCACCTTGCATTCCGACAGGTACCGCGTGAAGAGTCTAGCAAGTGTCTTCTCAAGAGGTGTCGGTAGATTCTTCAGATGTTCGGGTCGAATCCTGTCGGGACCAGGCGCTGTACGATTCTTCACCGACTCGATGGCTTGTGTGTCGTGTCGGACTCGGAAGGGAGAACCGACAGGATGACATATCCGTCCTCCCTGAGATGAAGCATGAAGGGAGGTGGACATGACTATCGATGAGCTCCGAGTAGAAGTCGTAGATGACATCCTAGATGAAGAGGTCGTTCTGTCTTGGCGTCGGAGGGCAGTCATCTTGGTCTTACGGTTGGCGAAGTCTTGGCGGGTGTTGCGAATGTGTCTCTGCCTCCGCGGCTTCAGCCAGTACTGCTCGTATCTCCTTGAGGTCTTCTTTTATCGCTTCTCTGCACCGTTTTGTGAGCTCGGACTTAAGTTGGTAGTTGCCTGCGCCTCTTGCTGCAGCGTAGGCGACGAAGAGTGTCAGGGCAGGCGTTGATCCACATCTTCGCAGTCGCAAACGTCCGATTCTGGTAGTTTTTCGAAAGAATCGATGTTCATGGCTAAGTTCGTGTTGACGACGACACCGACTCCACCAACTCCTCTACTATCGCAGGTTCCAAAGAACAGTCCTTCTCCGGTATCGAAGGTGGCGTTCAGTGGCCGTAGCCTCCTCACCTAGGTTAGTCCGATGACGTCGCATCTGATTTTCCTTGTTTGAACCATCAGATCCTCGATGGAAGCCTCCGATGCATGCGTCCGTGCGTTGAAGGTACAGATCTTCATCATAGTCCTTCGCGTTTTAGGCTAGATAGCCCCTCGAACCTCGTCCTCACTGACGCTGCAGTATCAGTGTTTCTTCCGAGATTAGGGAACAATATTTATTATTGCTGTGTGTAGCTTGTGAAGAATGATCCAAAGAGAGTTAGCCGGTGTTCCCGGGAGTGGATGATTAAGTTTACTCGTTGGAGGCGGCTGCAAAACGCCTCCCTTGTACCTCCCAGTCACTTGAATGCACGGCTTCTGATCGGATAGATGTGCAGGATGCAATCTGTAGACGCCCACCCACGCATGGATGAGTATACTCACGCGCTCACAGAAAGTATAAATCGTTCCGATAACATCAGAAACAGTGTGTCCACCCTCTCAGGACAAGTACAAGATCGCGTTTGCTCTGCGATTAGCCCCCTATCCGCCACCTGGGGACGCGCCACGTAGCCTCACGAATAACCGGCTGTGATCCCTACATGAGGTAGATCGGTGGACGAGGGTTACTGAATACATCATAGCATCCAGAGTGAGATCCTGTACATATGTACCCTTTTCGCGAGTGCTTTTGGTCGATATCCAAAGGATCACTTTGCATGATTGAAGATAGGTCACAGTTCGACCTGAGTTCCCCCAAACCAATAACGGCCGCTCACCCTTGACACTAGCACGTTCGTCTCGCTTGCACGGATGGATCTCGTGGGTCATTTCAATCAAAGTCGAGCTTGTGTGGCACCACGGCTCTGAGAAAGGGGTGGGGCGGGGATTACTTCCAATCCGAGCTTCTGCCTGATGGAGTTGGCTGTTGTTCTGTTCGTTTTAGCTCGGCTTTCATTTCTTCCATGTATCCTCCGATCTGCTGGGCTATGCCATCTCGCAGATTGCTGAATGGTGTCCGGGGGCCGCAGTGGTAGCAGTGCCTAGTACCTCGGGCTTCACTCCACCTCGGTGCAGTCAATATTCAGGCAGGTTGGCCATCGATGATCTTTCTTAAGGAAGCAGCTCCCTGCGATTGCTGTCTCGTTTTCTTACAAAAGTCGCTGTAATGACTGCGCCAAGTTTAAGAGGCAAAACACAAGGAATGAGGGCTGTTCTTTTACGGTCTCTCGAACGACACGCCTGCTGCTTTCCGAGTGCATCGATTCTGCTTTCCAAGATATACATCTTCCTCTCGAGGCTTCTATGCCCAAAGTTCATCATGTGGTGATCTTGCGACATCAATGAGTGATGCATTTATTTTTATCAGGTTCGACTCCTGCTGTACGCGTTCTTTGCACAGGATCATCGATCGCACACTAGGCGGCTTCGCGTGGAAGTCCTTGACACACATCAGTTGATCAGCTATGATCCCCTCTACACTGCGTTTCATAACTATAGGTCCACTTTATTTTTTTTTGCAGCTGTATGGGATGCAACGACTTTGGGATTTTTTCATGATTGCCAATAGATTAAGCAAACAGAATAACCAAGAGGCACAAATTTCTACACCGCACACTTACCTCCAGAGTTTTAAAATTCGCTGCTGCCGTCTTTTTCACGTTTCATATCTATACATCCACTAACGAATAATGAGAATTGATGAAAGCTTAAGTGGGCAAGGATGGCATTTGGTGGATTTCACATTTTCCGCCATACGCCTTGCAGTACACGCCTAACCACAGAAGAAAAAGGTCAGATCCGCGCTTTAAACGATGCCGGACTGTGTAGCCAAGCCAATGGGAAGAATGTGGTCGTACTCACTTTCTGATTTCCACTTATTTTCAAAATTCAGATGGATACAATAAGAAGAAGGATAACAGATGCGAAACATTTTGCAGTTCATGACGAGAGGCAGATGTACAGGCAAATGTACAACAGCTGGTTGTCTCCCAACAAGATCCGAGCAGAACTAAAACTTACTGTCTCCGAGAGCACCGGAGAGCGCTTCATCGCAGCGGAAATGTTGCTTTAGAGATTGAGCAGAAGGCTCCACGTCTGATTTTCCGTCACAAAAGGTTCAGGTAGAATTCGCTCGATGGAACATGACAACAGATTGGAGGACGGTGGTGGTAATTTTTTACATCAGTGTAATGCGAATGGGACTTTGGGGAATGCTTTCAGATCATCTCCACAGATGAGTAGAAGTTCGGTTCTAATGAATCTGAAGGCGTGGGAAGTTACTAGACCGGTTTGCGGAAGAACTTCACCACCATCAGTCGCCACAACTTCGGAGGCGGATCATTGATGGTTTAGGGTGACTTCGTGCCGGGAGTAGGCTAGAGATTTCGTTTCGTGTCGAACGGGCTCGACGGAGTACCAGAACACCCTACAGAGGCATTTACTGCTGTTTTTGAGGGGCATGGTCGACACAAGTATACCTTGCCTTAGGATAACGCCACAGTCCATGCCGCACAGTTAACCAAAAACTGGCTCTCGGAGGATAGAGTGAACGTCGTGGATTGGCCTACATACGGCATGAACCAGAATCCAATAGAGAAATTTTGAGGGATCCTCGCACGAAAGGTTTACGGGAATCATCGTAACTTTCAGACGATTGATGAGCTGAAAACTGCAATCGTCGACGCCTGTGAAGATGTAGAAGTCAACTTCCTAGAAAATCAGGTGAACAGTATGCTAAACAACCCCTCTGAAGAGGTTTTTAAACAGGGAGGGCCGATTGGCTATCAAACTAGTTGTAAAATAGCGTTGTTTCACTGCTAGATTGTTCAAGAATTGAATTGTTCGCTAGTAGTCGTATAGTCATGAAACGTTGTGGAAATTGATAAATTCGAAATTGAAAATTAAAAGAAAAGCTAGCACAATGAAAATTGGTGCTTCAAGGTTATTCTTATCCCTGACTTTAATGGTTGAAAGAGAAAAAGTCTCCCTCAGCTGCATCTTCTAGTAGTGCAAAAAATTAGGGTGAACGTATAGTTATGAAACGCAGTGTCTTGTCTCTTGCTGCAAATTGTAACCTCATCGACGTAATATATGGCTCCGCGAGAGGTTCTTCATAATCTAGCCGGCGGAGTAGCGGTGATGTCTAGGCGGCTCTTCCATCTCGAATCCACTGAGGCCGCTTTCATTTTCTATGTTCAGACTCGATTCTGCAGTTAAGGAATCAGTTTATCCACTCGAGACGGGCGGTACTCATATTAAGAGGACAGACGCGTTGTAATACGTTATTATGATATTCGGTAACCAACTATGTAGTAATCAAACCTTTTAGATATTCCCTAGCATTCTTTCCTTCCCCTCGAGATTTGCAAAGGGTGCTTGTGTAGTGGTCGAGGACAGGTGTGCTCAATAGTGTTGAAAACGCTACGGGATCGCTGATGGAGGAGGAGTGCGCCGAGGCTCAATGAAGAGGGTAACGCTCGTGGAAGGAGTACGGGTGCACTGGAGCTCAATATTGTGTAGAATGCAAGGACATTCTAGGGTTTTGCCGACTGAGAAAACTGTGCCCAAATGCACGAAAACGTTAAAGGGCGGGTCTACCAGTGGGAGAGATATGCGCACGCACCCTATAGTGCTAGGACCAGTACAATCCTTATACGAGTTGTCTTTGTGAAGGGTGCTTCGGCGCTCATTTGCGTTTATTTTCACATGAGCTAGCGATAATTTTTGCTCCTTTTGTATTTTTCTATACTTTGAAAGTATGACGCTTTTACACATACCTCAATTGGCTGCTCCATCCACTTTCTAGCGTTCATGAGGGCGCAACAATTCACAGGTTTCAATAGTGTAATTATTCCCTAGACTTTCTTAATTAACAGGATTCAAACCGTTGTGCCTGTATTGATTATTCGCATAGCCTATTCGGACACTGGCGCAGTGGACACTGAGGCAGAACTGAGGTACATTTTGTAGCGCCACGCCACGCCTGCTTTGAACAATACGAGTTTCGCTAAGATCTGCTTCTTCTTCCGGTATAGCCTCTTTCAGTTACTTTGCCAGTGTTTTCTTCCTCGAAAACAGGATCCAATGCAAAATATATTAGGTTGAGGAATTATAAATGTCTGTTTGACCCATAGACAGAAACATTTTCGCAATGTGCTGTAGGGACCATGTCAAGGATAAGTTTTGCAGTCGCTGTATCGATACTATGTTGATGAGGTGCCTACTTCACGGTGTCCTATTCTTGTGCGGAAAGATGTGCTGTGAACTGTTGTACAGGATTCGCTATCACTCAACGGAATGATTTTTCATGTTCTACCACAAACACAGTATCACCTCTCCTTCGGGACGATCGAGTTTCGAAGTCGGAATAGGCTGCCCACCGTCGCTGAGCAAGTGTGGTTTTTTACCTGCATGTTCAAGATACACCCTTCTATGAACCGACGTTGAGACGACTTTGAAGAAGTTGCGATTCTTATCAGTGCGGGGAAGGATTTGGCTGATGGCGGGTCGCGCACTTAGTAGGTCAGCATTAAGTGGGTGCACTAACAATCAAAACATAATTCTTCAGATACTAGAAATCAGATGAAACCAAACGATCCATATATATTCTGAAGCGCTCTGAAGTGCTCCTTCAGGTGAACACACAAGCCCTGCTGGAAACGGTGACATTGACGAAATGTTAGAGAAAAAGTAAAATGTGTGCGGCAGACGTTCATAATTCCTCAACCTAATAGGAACGTTAGATGTGCTTGCATGCGTGGGAAATTCTTTCAAACAATTGCAGGTCATTTAATTATGGTGGTATCGGCAGCCTCCTCGGACACGAAATAACACACGGCTTCGACAACAAAGGTACTTTTTTTTGGATTTTGCAAGAAAAAGTTGTGAAAAGATAAGAGCAAGTGAACAGAAGCATACATGACTCCGCTGATGACTGCTGAAAATGTAGTCAAACAGATTGAGTAAAACAAGTGGTTTGATGCATTACGAGTAAATAAGCGATTTGCTGCATGACTCTGAAGCACATTCTTTTGAACTCTGCTGGACTGGGGGCTGCTTCAGCTAAAGTTGCACAAGCACGTTCAATTCGAAGATGAGGTGAGATTTGAGATCAGAGATGGAACTTGAGATGTGAAAAGCTACAAGAAATTCGTGGAAAACATGTTTCATTCAAATGATGAAGGCAGAATTTAGTACTATCCTTTATAATGTAGATGTACACGTGTCGATACACATCTGGATGAATCTATAGGGCAATCATACTGGATGCGTGCGAATGACGCGCATGCGTCTATATGATCAAGAATGGCGGGTAGTCGCATCGCAGTTGCAGGCGTTTATGGCCTCGCGCAGCGCGTTCTCCTAATTAAGAATTTCATGTCGCGTTGACCGGTGCTCATGGAAAATCTTTCGCGAATTGATGCGTGCGTCTGATTAGTCGCTTCTGGTATAAATTGCCCTTACCCCACTTTCGTTTATTCAGTTGTGTGTGTTCGATACTTTGATTTCTTTTACCTTGATTTACAGCTGTTTCGGTGTTTCCGTCTACTATCAATCATAACGGATAAGACATGCTCCACAGCGACGCTGTCACTGCTACTGTTCACCGCAGAAAGTTCTCGTGCAACTGATTCTACACCAACCCGCTATCCAACGGAAATAGCGTGATATAACATGAGAATTTGTAACACTTGGTTATCATCATTTTCGTTCCATTTTATTCACAGCGACGGTGTCGCTGCCGTGTATGCCATGGGCATACGGGCAATTTATACTGGATGCGTGCGACTGACACACGTGCGTCCATATGATTAAAAATAGGGGCTAGTCGCATCGCAGTCGCAGCTTTTAATTTTTCGCAAATGGATGCTTGCGCATGATCAGTCACATCTGGTATAAGTATATATTCGAATAGGTTGAGTTCCTGTAGTAAACGAGAGTTGTTTTCACTTTTGTCGGAACGAATGAAGTAGGCCTATAATTACCGGACTACACACGAGGAAGGAAATGGACAAGATGTGTGTCTGTAATGTAAGGGAACATAATAAGGAACGGATTCAAGAATATCTAATATGCGGTCCCTTCAGTGGAAGACCCAGGTGTGAACGTGGGACTCCGGTGCCGATAATGGAGAAAATGTTTTTGTATATCCAGGAAAAGACTATGACGAAAATGGAAATAAAAGAAGATGGTTAAGTGAAGAATGGCAAAAAAACTTCAAAGAAAGGGCTAAGTGTTTCGAGGAGCAGTATACCAATACACCTGTGCTACTTTACACAGGCAAAAAGGTGAGATATTTTCTTGTTGTGGAATCTCTTACCGATATCTTATACTACCAGTCTATTCGTCCGGCTATTCCGGCCTTCCAGATTTTTCCTAATGCTCGCTTCGCTCGCATGACTTCTCCTCACATGTTTTCTTGATCCTAACATGCCACCGGTTTACCTTGGATTGTCACAAAAACCTTCTTCATTTATTATAACTGACCGAGTGAAAGAAGTTAGCTCAAACATGTAAGAAAGGAGCACCACTATGTGTTGGAGCACCCTTACTCCATCAGATGACCCATCGCCTGAGGTTTCCCTATTTTTCGACGCTGGCGCACCTTTGTCACGCCGTTGGATCCGTCTTCAGATGTTTTTCACCTTTGAGTGCTACCGCACCCGCAGTGGACCTATTGCCATGCACACCCTCATCCCTTTGAGCTTCTCATCTTTCTTCGAACCCCACCATACCTGTCTCCTTCCTTTTATAATAAACATCCGTGATCTGCATAACCACCATCACTGACCAATCATGGAATCTCGTTTCAAGCACACCAGCAGAGTAAGCATGTTACCATAAGTTACAAGCTTTCGTGCTCGCATCGCATTCGGGTATATGTTTCCGACTAAAAAGCACGGGCTCATTACTCTTGTAGATGTGGACCCACTCAGCAGCGCATTCCTCGCTGCGGAGAGCCGGCGCCCCATACTGGACCCCTTCCAGCAACATCTTTCGCGTCATCATTGTCCTCCTACCACACTCGCTGAACGCAAAGTTCCCGACGCCGACAACATTTTTGCCGACGACCCTGCGGTATGGGGATTGATTCGAAGTCGTTGTCTTTTTGTGGAGATGTCGGTTGTGCCGGTGTAAAAAGTTTGTAAATGCAGAACTCCCTGTATTCTTGCATTGGAAGGAATCAGGCCCCAGCATGAGCCAGTCGTCAGGCCAGAACCGGAACGAAGCCCCATTCGAAAAATCGAAAATTTGCGAAGTCCCATTTGAATGTGTATAGAGCAGGGACTATATGTTCACAATTTCATCATGGAGATGTATGTCATCGAATCACATGATCGCCTGGACTCGCTGGAACTCTAAGAGAAAAAAAATTGGAGAAAACAAAGCTGCGAGCAAAGGTTACCAGATTATCTGCATCTACTTACTAGAAGCTACTTAGTTCAACATTTTATTCCATTGTTGTGGCTGTACAACAGGAAAGGTTTTACTGTAGAAAACTGTGTATTCTTCGACTCGCTTGTTTTCTAAAAAAACACTAGAAGACTCACGTTTGTTTCATACTACAAGATGGAAACAAAGCAAAAAAGTCGAAAAAAGGAGAGTGTTACTAACTCACAGGATTTCACCATAACAAAATTCGTTCTCATCGTCGGTCTAAGAAAAAAGCGACTCTGAAGGTTTCGTCAACAACGTCAACAGAGCGGAAACAAGAAAATATGTAAGAACGCCTGGGAAATTTATTATATAGGGGGGATATGCATGCACTAGTGGCGGACGCAGGACAAGGGACAGGGAAGTGAAAGTGGTAGGTCCTCTTCCACAGTGCATCAACATTTTCCTCCACAGTGCATCAACATTTTCCTAAAAGTACTAAATAGAATAGAGATGTTATATAACTTCTTTGAGATACGCGATACTTACTGAAAATATTAACGTTGCGAGTTCCATCCCAAAAATAAACCGTTACTCCTACATAAAATGCCTTGGTCAACAACCGTGTGAGAAAGAAGCACCGAAATATTGAGACAATCCATTACATCACCAAAGGAAGACATGGTGACTTTGTTGTGGTCAGCTGCGAAAACCATTGATTAAAGCTCACTGAGTCCCTTACTACTAAAAAGCACTGCTAGCTCATGTGCATAGCTGAAATGATCCGGAAATTTCACTCTGTGTGTCCAGCGCTGTACAATGAAATAGGTCCCATCGTCGTATACAGTATTACTCAGCACTTGATTCGAGCCAGTCCGCACCGTTCTTCGTGCATCCTCTTTGGCGGCATGATCTTCATGGTGCAGTGAAATAGACGATGTTGCGTGGCCACGGTCTCGTAAGATACAACCTTCGCATCGGTGGCTAGCTTTCGGCCCTCCTGTATAAGTCATGGTAACGTCGCAAATTTTTCTAGAGCGCAGACATAGGGGACCGGTACAAGATCGCGTGCTTTCATCATGTGCTCAGCTCATAGACACTGTTCATGGATGAGGCGAAGATGACAAGAGAGTCGGCCGATGCTTCATTATAAATAAGTGCTGCCTCTGGTCATATTTCCTTCATGTCCATGTATACGGCATAAGGGAGCTACTCTTGATATCTTACGAACGAAATCGATCTGAGTTCTCGCACTGCCACAGTACAAGGATACCAGAGTGAAAGACGCTTCCGAAACTTTGTACTCATGATGGCAATGTTGTGAGAATCAGCAAAAGACATTTTTAAACGCAACAATCATTTTCAAATTCATTTTCTAGAAACCAGTTGGAATCAAACTACTTAGTAGGCGGTGACGACATTTTCGTTGAACACGGAGAATGCTGCCGAAGAGCAGCATAATCATGCACAGAATTGCCAAATGCAAAAAATATAGGAGAAATGAGTATGTTCTGAAAATGCAGGGAACAATCAAACACCCATTGTTTTTTATCCTAGGCTTTAAAGACGAACCTGACTAACAACGGCACCTACACACTACACGAAAATATTGCTGACTATGGAGGAGTGCAGCTTGCGTTGAAGGTAATGGTGTTTCTTTTACGAGGTCGGTAAGAATACTTCCCTGATACTCACCACTTGAAATTTCTTTGACTGCATGAAAACGAGAATAGAATTAAAAATTGTCATGCAGTGTTGTGGCACTACCAGGTCCAGTTTTCAAGTCAAAAAATCGCATCTATCCATCCTATGAGTGAGTGATGTTGATGGCTTATCGAACACTTCTCTTTACTTTCTTCTTCTTTTCCCTAGCGTTTGTCCCGCGCTTCCGCAGGGCCCGCTGTTCTGGTTCTACTTCGCCATAGAGCTCGTTCTTTTGTGGCATCTGTTGTAACTCCTACGTCCTTCATATCTTTGGATACGGCATACGTCCATCGCTTCTTTGGTGCGCCCCTAAGAGGTTTTCGGGAACTTCCATGTCTGAGGCTCTACGGGTAGGATGATGTGATGGCCTTCTCATTACATGACCGTACCATAGTAACCTTTGTCCATATAGTTTCAGCTGGATGGGCACCGTGTGTATCATCGTTCTTATGTACTCATTTCGCACTCCATCACGGCGTGTGAAACCACAAGTCCACCTAAACATACGCATCTCTGCCGTGTCCAGCATTCGCTCCTGTGTTTTCGACACTGGCCAACATTCGCTTCCGTACAGCAGTGCTGGTCTGACAACAGTGCGGTAGACTTTCTTCTTCAGCACCTCAAACATCTTCAGTCGCACAGGATCCCTGTAGATTCTCGCCATTTTAACCAAGCGCAAGTAATTCTTTCCCGAACTGCAGGCACCGTGGCCCCGTCAGCACTCAAGGAGCTACCTAGGTATTGGAATTCCTTTATTTGCGTGTACGTTGTATCTGCAAGGCTATCATGTTCCACGATACTCCTAATTATCTTCGTTTTCTTGAGTTTTCTCATTCCTGCGTCTGCCAGCGCCGTCTGCCATTCCCGGATCTTGGCCTTGATTCTCTACTTTCGAATTTGCTATCAACGCCAAATCATCGGCATACAGAAGAGTGAATGGAGACCCTTTCACGAGATGCTTTACCACCGTATGAAGCGTCAGTATGAAGAGCGACGGGCTTAGGGCTGTCTCTCGGTGCACCCCGACTGATATCTTGAATTTGGATGTAGTTCCGTGTGCGGTGCGCACTCTCGTTGTAGATTCCTCGAACATATTTTGGATTGTTCTTAATGTCGCGTTCTTTCAGCACTTTTCAAAGAAGGGCGCGTGGTAGCTTTTCATAGGCTTTTCCCAAATCTAGAAATGCAATATGCGTGGCTTGTTCTTTTCGCGATAACTTTCCATCACTTGACCGGAACAAAAACGGCACTGTCTGATTGACCTCTCTGAGGTAAATCCAAATCGATCGGCTGCAAATTCCACCATGTCTTTAAGCCGGGAATCAAGTAGACGCTCATTAACTTTCATAGTATGTGCAGTCACCTTTATACCTCAGTAGTTTGCGCAGTCCATGATGTCTTCTTTTCATTTGAAGACTAAGACAATTACGCTGTCACTCCACGCATCGGAAATCCTTGCTGATTTGTGATGTTGTTGAAAAAAGTGGTCAAGCACAGCAGGTCTGATTCACCAAGCACCTTCCATGCTTCCACTGGGACTCCATCCGAACTCACAGCCTTACCGATCTTCCATCTTCATCACTTTCCTTGCCTCTTCCACGCTCCAGGTGCAGCTCTTTCTTGGGGATTCCTGCTTAAAAAGATTGAAAAAGTACTGTTTACAGCGTCTTCGACTGCTGCAGTGTCTTTCAGTACTATTCCATTCCCATTCTCAACAGTTCTGACCTCAGTCACATCCAATCAATTTCTGTAGTGAATTTTCGCTAGTCGGAACACGAACTTTTCGGCTTGTGACGGCTTGTGAGATGTCCAACTTCTTGTAGAGTTCGTTCAGTGCTGCGATTTTCGCCTTCGCTACTGCAGCCTTTGCTGCCTTCTTTTTCGATTTGTAGTCGTTCAAACCCCCAGTGACTTCGTATCCTGCCATACTTTGTAAACATTCCTCTTTTCTTTGACCACTCTTTATAGGTTTTTGTTCCAGAACTACGCTGCCATATCCCCTCTTTCTCCTCCTGCTGTTTCTTCCAGCGTATCACGTGCACATTTCAAGATGATATTTGTAACGCAAGCGGACACAGAGTCTACTGGACCAAAGGGATCTGGCAAACCAGCTGATACGATCTCCTCGCGTAAACTTTTCTGAGATTCCTTTGTCATCTTCTACCATCGTATGCGTGTTTCTACGTTGGTTTTAGTCCTTTCCAGTCTCTTCAGCTACGACTGGTCGATGCTGCCACGCAACTTCTTCTCCTGGGATAGATTTGACATCCTCAATCGTTTTAAAAGCATCTCTTTTAACCAGAATGTGGTCAATCTCGCTTTTCCGACCGCCACTGCAATACGCTACCTTTTGAGATTCCCGCTTCATGATGAAAGTGCTTGCGATCGCCAAATCATGTGCTTCGGCCATATCAACGATCCTCTCTCCATCCTGATCCCTTATTTCAAAGCCTCTTTCTCCGTGATCTCTCTCAAATCCTTTTCTGTCTTGACCAACATGAACGTTGACGTCTCCCTGAATTGTCAGATAGTCACATTCAGGGGCGCCTCTAATTTCTTCGTCAAATTCATCATAGAGTGCCACTTTATCAGCTACGGGATATCACATTGCGGAGCATACACAAACACCACAGTCCAAAACCCTCGTCAGTAGCTATTCGAAAAGAGATTAACCTGTTGCTAACCAGACTCAGGGACAATACATGTTCTTCCGGAGTCCCAGCAACCGCTACTGCGACACCATCTATTCTGTTCTCCACTCCATAGTAGAAGAGTTGGAGGCCGTCTCCGATTTCCCTTCCGTCTGGTTTCTCTGTTCTCCATCTATTCTGTTCTCCACTCCATAGTAGAAGAGTTGGAGGCCGTCTCCGATTTCCCTTCCGGCTGGTTTCCTGCAGACACAGAACGTCTATCTTCCTCCGCTTCATGAGATCTGCTATCTCGCGCGTCTTACCAGTCAGACTTCCAACTTTTAGAAAACCTACTCGAACTAGCGTCTTTGGCCGAGGTCGTCCGTCCCTCGATACTCCTCGCTCTTCAACCATACGAGACGAGCAGGCTTCCCGCAGCTCACTTCCGGGTGACATCCTGACATTACTCCATTGCATATAGAACCTGTCATGATAATGTGACTATGAATTCCATCAGCCGGCCTGTCAACCTGGGCCTGACGCTGGAATTGCGAAAATGTTTTCGTAGTAACCGTGCCAAACTCATCGCACGGGGGCGAGGACCTCGATTATAGAGGCGGCCCTGACTCGCCTCTCCCATCTGCCAGATTTTTTCTGGCAAGCATTTTATAGGTCATGAGGTGCACCCCCACGCATGCCCGCAAAACGTATGCCAAGATGAGGTTGCTCATGCTTCACGGGTATTACTCACTACCACCATCCGCCACCCGGTGGACGCTTGGCTACATCACTATGAACAGCGTGTCGAGTTATGTACGAAAAGTGTGCGAATTTCCATTTTTACCTGAATAAAGTGGTGTTTCGATCCCCTTTTTGTCATGTTCATTTGCTTAGCGGACCTACACTTGATTACACGATATCGAAAACGAATGAGTCTTGGTGTTTATTGTTCTGGGCTTATCAACTCATATCAAAGGCAACAACTCAGGCACTTTTAGAGGACCGCCCGAGCACCCTAAATTTGACGGCCCGCGTAAGGGATGAAAATTGGAAAGAAATTGGGTGCGCGGGCGGTCAGCTTCTGATTAAAAGCGGACCGGCCGAGCACCCTATATCTGACGGGCCGCGGGCATTTTCGGGAAGCTCGGGGTAGCTCCGGTAGTCTCTACGTTCCACTCCAGTAAATCCTTAGTGTGAAAGCAAGGTAGTACAGTGACATCACATTTGCAATTCAAATTTATTTGACTTCGTTTTTTTTATCGCTCGAAAAATTTCACATGATATTTGATCGATGCACAGTTGACCCCCTCTTGCAACTTTCTTCTCTAACTTCTTCGAATTCTCGCACCAAGCAAATTCAGCAGCAAATCCTAATAGTCCAAAGTCAGAAATATTTCCCATCGAATCGAACACCTCCTTCTCCTCGGTCCACATTTTCGTTTGCTACTGAAACGTCCTGTTCAAAATTGATGCAAGTTTTGATTTTAGAAATGAAATATGTAGAGGATGCGCTTACATTATTACTTCTTATGTGAGCCATGAATTGGACCCACACTCTGCGTAAGTGTAATGACTTAGTCTGCCTCTAAAATGGAATAATTTGAGTGTAGAGGATGCTTCCCTCCAGGGTTACTAAAGGGTTACAGTGGGCCTTGAATGAGACTTACAATTCATTGGATCTTGGGAGTCTCATTAGGAAAAACTTAAGATGAAAAGTTCCAAATGGAGATTCTAGCAGTTGCACTCTCATCAAACCTAAATCTACAAGAATTGAAGATTTTGCAAGTTCTCCTTAAAGTTCAGAAAAGCAAGGACTCACATCACATTGGAACAGAAGAAAATTCTGTCCATACATGCGGAGGAGGAGCGAAATTATGATGTAGACGAAACTTGTACGGTTTCAGCGTCTCCATCGATTTAAAAGTAAAGAATGAAACACCAGTGAAGTCTTCGTGGGATGATATTGCTTATCACAGCTGCTCCGCCCACAATTTAGGTAGCTCGGCTGGTCCGCTAAGATAATAAGGGGTGCGCGGCTGGTCCGTCCAGATAAGGATGGGTTCGCGGCTGGTCCGCTTAGATAATAAGGGGTGCTCGGGCGGTCCTCTAAAAGTGCCTGAGAAGCGAGTGAGCATGTTTGAGAGAGAAGTGAAGAAACTAGATGGACGGGAAACAGCGAAGATTAGTGGAGCATCAGCTAGCAATCCGCAGGAGGGTGCTAGCATTTGTTGCACAACCAAAGAGGATGTTGACGCTGTCAGAAGTGGAAGAGATCTCACGCGACGAATGCACAGTGGTGCGATGGGTATGCCTAAGCTGGGAAGTGGTGGAAGCAAGAGAAACAGGTCTTTCGTTGGGTGAGGGGTGCGCCAGCGGGTCATAGTGGGAAGATTTATAGAAAAGGGCTTATTAATGGTGAAGGAGATGACAGCGCCACGTATCGAGGACGATGTGAAGAGATTATCCACAAATGGGTGAGGATCCTCCGGCTCTCTCAAATATTGAGAAAGACGCCACTCGAAGGGTCCACACGTTCGCGTCGGGAAACTGGTAGAGGCCTACATACAGTGGCGGCCACATATTTAGCACGCTGCCGATTTTAGGCGATCAGCTGATAGAAATATAAAGTCTGTATCTCAGGATTGGAATGAGCTTACAGAAGAATATTCGAGAGTATGAAGAGGCATGGTATTCTCCCTCTTGCCTCAACTTTGTTGCTCCGGAAAATGCTTCTGGATTGAATCGCACGCATTCTACGCATTTAGAGCTCAAAATGCAGTGCTTTTGGGAATATTTCCGTTTCTCTCCTATATCACTTTAATACATCTGGGTAAAATGTGATTTTGTTTTCGAGATAAATGCGTGTTTTGCTGTAGTAGTTTCGATGAGCAGTTCTTCACCTAAGGGGAGAGCGAAAATTGTTAACTGGGGTAAAAAAAAATGGTAAAAAAGGATTCACGGTGATTCCAAGGATATACCAAGCATTTCCAGCCGCGAATTTTTTTCCTATTTGTGTTGCTAACAGGCAATCAGATACTCATGGGAAAATTCCGAGGCTTGCTTTACTAGTAGGATTCATTGAAATAAACTTTTTGACGAAATTGACGGTTTGTTTCTGTATCTGGTTCCAGCCGGTGCGTGGAGTCTGGTAAAAACGTTGATAGGGAAATGTTGAAGAAAAACATGCTCATTCTGAATCACCATTCCCTTTCCTTCCATCGCGAGATTCGAAAATTTCACACAGAATTTCGGAAAACCGACAAAATTGAACTTTTATTTTTTGATCCAGTCTGAACCGACTCTGTGCCCGTGGCAAGCAACAGGAAGGAAGCCCCCGCCTCAACACAAACCCGAACCTCGTTTTGATTGCTCATTATAAGGCTGAGAAATGCGAAAAATTCTGTCGACCAAAATCATGGCTGTGCTAAATATGTGGCCGCCACTGTACACTTCGGACCACTCCACTTGGTGGCTGTGATTGTTTGACCTGAAGCACTCTTCCGTAACAGGAGATCATTGTCACTCATCTTCCCGCTACGCTGCGCCACTATGTCGGCCCGAATGAAGAATACTGATTTTGCGTTGGGGTCACCCCTCTTATTAGATTCGTTCGGCACATAAGCACACGGAACACTTGTGATATTTGATAACATCGCTACAGGCATGGAGAAGCCATCAAATCACTTATGGATCGGAACCCCGTTTTGATGCTATGCAAGATTTCAGCAACGAGCAAGCCTTCTTCATAGGATATGCAACGGTGAGCATTCAAATAACTCTTTATCATACTAGCGCCCCTTCTGGACGCTAGGAAGTGGGGTGGGGAAGCCACTTCTGGTTTGTGAAGAAGCTTTAACTGAAGAATTGCTTAGAAAATCAACAAAAGAGCAAAACTATCCGTTACCTGAGCTTGAATACAAAATCCTCATTATTCGCTACAAATCCTGCCGTCCTGCTAACGTTGGCCTTTCAGTCTTCTTCTGACGGCTTGTCTCGCCCAACAAGTTTCCAGCACACATCAACATGTAAAGTTACTTCCCGATGCACTAATGTTTCCACCCGTTTTTCTGTCGGCGCACTTCTTGGATGCGTACGAACCCGCCATGGGCACCCAGACAATGCGAATAATGACATCCAAATTGAGATTGCTGACTTGATTGGGATTGAGACTTCTCAGTTAATCCCTTACATTTAAGTAATCCTTAGATAAAACACGGTTTGGTAATTGAACTAGTAGCTTCCTTCTATAGCAGTTAAATATAAACTGATTATTATGTTAAATTGTACATACCTTCAGAACCATGGTCTTTGAACCAATCCCAGATGGTTTTACCCAGAACAACAGGGAAGTATCACGCATTTATTCCCTGTCGTACCTGTATAACGAAAAAAATATTATACATATGAGTTCCCAAACTAATAAGTATCACACATTCAATAATTGTTCATATTTTGATTGATGATCGATCTTTACTTACTCTATGTTAGTCAAGAAGTCCTCGTTCACTATGTTGAAATCCTTTCTAAGAGGAATTGGTATGTTCAGAATTTTAATGCACTTGAAGAGGACCTTTGCATGAGCAGTCTCAATATAACGTACAAGCACGAACGCTGTAACCACTACCGTATTTACGGGCGCGTGCCGGGACCCAGTTCATCAGCAGCTCACAATTAGCAGTGCAGTCCAACGATAACATATGCGCATAAATGACACCAGAAAATTTCGACAGTTACAGAATACAAGTGTAATCTAACCAAGTTGCTCTTCAAGAATGCTCGTGAGCACTGCATATTTCCCTAACTCTGTTAAGAAGTTCTATTTCCATGTAAAGAATGTTACAGTTGGTCTTTTGAGAACATCACACAGTAGACAGCGGCATGCTTACTAAAGAACCTCCGATGAATCGCTGGGTTCATGTGCACATTCACTCTCATCAGTTCGTGAACTGCCCATGGGCAAGTATGAAACTAACGAAGATTCTGCTCCCATATTTCCTGTCTAGTTCGCTAAGTTCTCTAGTTTGGATATAAATTATGACCATATGAGTACTGGCTGAAAGATAAGAGCATCTGAAATGGTAGAACCAGCACTAGGGAATGCGAAAATACACAAGTTCTCGACACACCACTCTTTCCATGAAACATAGTAGAACCACCAATGTGCAAATGCTTTCACAGGACAATTCAGAGCACTTTGTCTACCACAGCTTGTGTACTGGGGGACTCAAGATCAGTTGTGTTAGATTTTTGTATCTAGAAAGGGTGCTAGCAATAGGACTGGCTGCAACGGGTCCTGGCGCGCACACACGAATACGGTAGCGGTTAGAGCGTCCGGGTTCGAGGGAAAATGGCTTCCGTGTAACGTGCGGTACGATCCGCACCTGAATGAAATAATTATCTCTTCCAACAAGCGAACATAAGCTAACAGTTCCATTGAAAAAATAAAAATACATCCTATGTTACAATTGATTTTCAATACTATTACCGATAACGTAAACCCATGCATCAAAACACAATAAGGGAAAATATCCTAATACAGGGAAAAAGGTATTTTAGTTTTTTTTTCAATCGCAAAGAAGCTACGGATTTTTTGAAATCGGCGGTAAAATCCGCATATCACAGCCTATACCAACAGCATGATTTCTGTTCCTAACCAATAGTAAGTCTCAAACCAGGTGACTACACTCGCTTCAATTATCAATGTATGTAATCCCAGCGATCACTTTGAATATGAGCAAAGCAATATGAACGACCACTAAACGCTACCTTAACATAATAAGCTTGTTCTACTTGCATTGCTTTTGCATATATTTTCTAAAACATACCAATACAACTGAGTATTGCAGGTAATTTACAGCCTGAGGTAGATATTGCAACAAGCAAGATGCAAGTTTGTTGTGTTACAAGAATCAAAGTGAATACAGCAAAAAAAAAACAATAGGGTATGGGAAGAAAAGGATTTTAGGCCACTTCCATTGAAGGCCTGCATGGCATTATATACCATAACATAAATTTTCCCATGTAGCACGTTGACGTGTTTTCACAGTAGAGCATATTTGCCGCTGTAAAAAACTAATTCAGCTCTCTACATACATTGATAACGAGAATATAATATAAATCTGCAATTTTTTAAATTTCCCATTGAGCATATAATGTACATCTTCACTAAAATAAAATTCATTCATAATTGTTTAACTCTTCAAAAAATAAAAATATAAGGATAAAGGATAAAGTGGTCGGCGTTGATCAATCCCGTCACGTGGGATGCGCCACGCATTCGACTTCATCCGGAATCGTAGAGGCGTTGAATGCGTATGTGCCCTATACAGTGACTTGCGTGGGGCATCCGATGAACCAAGTCAGTTCTTCATCCTTCCAGACTCCTCTGGTACCAATCTACCGACCCCGGAGGGATGGATGGCTTGGTTGGCCACGGGCGCGGGATCGAACCATCGACCGTGTGCGTACGCAGGGAGCCTCTTACCACTGCGCCACACGCCCCCCCCCCTATAATATAAAATTATTAATATCATACAGTGCGTTTCATAATTATGGGACACCCCCCAAATTTCCAACTCCCGGGTTTTTCCTGTGACCATGGAATTTTCCCTCTAGTACTATTGCGACCAGCACTCAAAATAACCTTGGTTTCAGCTCACGGCAGCAACTTAATTTTACTCTTTCCACACACTTCGCGGTCATGACACACCTCCAGATTCTAACAAGGTTATTTGCCGCACAATCGAATTCACGGAATTTCGGTAACTTATAGAGCATCTATGGATGACACTGATTCCATACAGCCCACTGCTCCTGCTCCTTAGAGGGAATCTGAGGACATGCGCGTCGATAGTCATCGCACATGCAAGACTGCTTATCCTAATTTCTCAGTCGCTCATTGCTGAGGGAGGTACACTCAAAACTGGCTGGCAAGGATCCACAGTAGTCCTACTCTAAAAATACTATAGTTATAACTGAATATTCGTATTCGAATAAATATTCGAAAAATCCGAATATTCGAATATTCGAATGGTCGAATATTCGAGAAGGTCCCCATATTCGAATATATTCGAATTCGAATATTCGACATGAGGCATTATTCGAACGTATTCGAATATTCGAAGCTCATATTCGATGTTCGAAGGCAGTTCAAGACACAAAAAGGGAAGACGACTCTTCCAAGCTAGGAGGGCTGTGATGATAACTATGCTGGGACAGACACTGTAGATAAGTAAAAGGGAATTGATATGAAGAACCCCAATATTATGGAGCATGCCTTTTTTTCATGCGAAATTCTCGCTATCTGCTCATTCGCAGGCTTTTTTTTTTTTTTTTTTGAAGTTATTCTTGACATCTGCACTCGGCTATGGACACTATTTAACGACCGCTACACTACAGTATTAGGTTCATGCAAAGGATATAACTCATCTTTGTCTAGAGTCGTTTTTACACAACTTTATTGGACGGTAACTCATGCCTTTTCAAAAAATCATAAAACCCCTTGGGTTTGCAGGGACCTTCGCGTATGAGCAGGCCCTTGATGACGTGCGCACTGACTCGTGGAACTGCTATCCAAGAATAAGGATATCCCGTCTGTATATAGTTATTTTTGGTAAATTGTTTCTCGCAAAACAAAACCTTCTGCAAGTTAAGTAGACGCTATACTTTGTCCAAATAAAATTAAATGCGCCTGAGAAAAACAACATTATCTTGATTGCATCAACCTAATATGTAGTATTGCTAGCAGAATTGGCGTGAGATGTCAGTGAGTAGTTACTGCTGTCTTGAAATCTCTAAGGTTGAGTTGCTGATTAAGATGAGGATTGCGCTGAGGACCTGCCTTGTCCACAACATCGGCGAATTTTCGGAGAAACCATAACGTTTTGGACCTCTTTGAGGGATCTATCAGGAGGAGGTGCTCGGAGTGAATAGCATGGCAGAAAATCTAGAAATAGCGACCAAATCAAAGGAAATATGTTTGTCTACGTCTCGCCAGTGGAGAAAATTGAGTTATACCATTGTTGAGCAGTGGGGTCGGTAGGCCATATGCAATGCTCACTTTTCTCAGCGTGTTATTTTCAATGTTGCAGTAAAATCATTCAAAACAGAGAAAAGTGAGATTGGCTACGTCTTTTTCGGTCTTCATCTTTCCTATCAGGGGCAAGCCCACCCGCCTTTGGAGCACTGGAGTGCCAACGCCTTTACCAATTTCTCAATACGAAAGAAAATGCAAATGAGAAGGGAACCAAAATCTTTGGAAATCAAACAGAACATCACGCAGGCCTAACGCTTTGAAGACAACATTCATTCGATTATTCGATTATTCGAATATTCAACTATTCGAACACTCGAATATTCGAATAGTTGAATATTCGAAGAGCCTGATATTCGAAAATTCGAATTCGAATACATTCAAAATTCCCAGTTCGAATACTATTCATTCGTTCGAATGTTTGCGAGAGACTCGAATATCCGGCATTGGAATATTCGAGGCCTGTCTTCGAATGTGTTGACTATAAAAAATACAGTTGGCACTGGTCACAGGCTGTTCCGTTGGCTTTGCTAGGTGGCTATCCAAGTAGGCAACACTCACCCGACATCGAGATTCTCCCATATTTCTTTACTAAAACCTGCGTATGGGAGGTTCAAAATGAAGGATATTACTCATAGGAGTTTTCTACGGTCCGATGCTGCCAGACCAGACACAATCCTCTGTTTGCTCAAGTGTCTGCCTTGTGCGAAATAGACAGTAACTGATGACATATAGGGAACAAAATGTCACACTTGATAAAGTGACCAAATCCTGTTCCAAGTACCGTGATTGGTCCTGATTGAGGTGGCTAGATTGCTAGCTGGCATCTTCTGGTGTCTGATGCTGTCAGAACATGTTCCAGTCTCTTACTGACCAGGTCTGCTTTCGCCGGTAAGTGAACCCAAAAACGCGACAGCAACCTTGAAAAAATTCCTTTCCCTGAAGGTCTTGACTGTCTTCCGTTGTCACGTCAACGACTCTCCCATTTACCATAATTACGAAGTCTAGTACATAGTTGATGTCGTGGGCTCAAAAATTGGATACCAAGGTTATTTTAGGTGCTGATCACAATGGTACTCCAGGGCCCGTAGTAAAGTGTCATGGTGCCACATTTGGGGCGATGATCGCGCTTGCGACGATGTCCGAGCCCTGTTATTGTAGGAGATCGTCACCATTCGCGGCAGTGGTGGGAGCATGCCGGTGCGAGGCGCTGATTTCCTCACTCTGGAGGGCGATGATCGCCATGTTTTGATGACGAGATAGTGTGCGTAGTGAAGAGACGCTGAGTGAAGTGCTCGGAGCATCTCACTCGCAGGGTGGCGATGATGCGACGTTACAGTGATTAAGGGGCGCAAATTGCACGGAATGCACCTTCTCTGACTTTTCGCTCGTTCAATCCCCGTATAGTGGAGGTGGTGTGTAATATTCAGCAGGGTTAGCGCAATTCCCGCGCCTCTCGGAACGGCAGGGTTAGGGTAAGTGGGGTAACTCACAGAATCCCCTCAATTTTTGTCTACGGGGGTTATTTGGCATGCTGACCACGGATATCACATTGATTTTGACGGTAATCCCGTTCTGGCAGGGTAACGGCAGGGTTAGGGTAAGTAGGGCACCTCACAAAATTCATTCATTTTTTGTCTACGGGGGTTATTTGGCGTGCTGATCACGAATATCACATTGATTTTGCACGATAATCCCGTTCTGGTAGGGTGACGACGGAGTTGGGGGGAGGGGGCACCTAACAAAAGTCGACTTGGCTTGTCCTAAATGTTCTGACTTGCTAGCTGACATGTTCAGAACGCTCCGACCTCTTGGCTATTCTAACGCACAACACTTACCTGAGATGCTTTCACGTCAGAACGTGTTGGACAGGTCATATTATTGATTGAGATTGTTCAACATGTGAAGAAACCCCCAAGGCAATCTTTTATTGGTTACCCTGCTTACCCCAACCCTACCGTTACCCTACCCAGATAGGGTTGCCGTGCAAAATCAATGTAATATTCGTGATCAGCATGCCAAATAACCCCCGTAGAAAAAATTGAGGGGATTCTATGAAATACCCTACTTACCCTTACCCTACCGTTATTCTACCAAAACGGGGTTATCGTGCAAAATCAATGCGATATTTGTGATCAGCGTATGAAATAACCCCTCTAGCCGGAGTTCCAGAGTAATTTTTGATTTGGGGCAGAACAAGTGGAATAATGCCAGGCTGGCGAAAAATACAGATCATGGGCACAAATACTCAGCTATCGTCGTTTTTGAAACGGTCTACTACTAAAACAAAACTACCGAAAAATGTGGTGAATATTGTGTGATCCTACGAAATAAGCACAGAGGCGTCATTGACAAGTAAAACACTCCAAACTTGGCAATAGCTGCGGGTTTCTCACTGTTTCACAGGTTAAATCGACACGGAATGATGTGTGAGAACGTGATACGCATGTTTTGAACTGTGCGATATACATAGCCGGGAACCGCACACGACCGATTCATCATGGCGCTGATCGCCATGATCGTCTCCCACGCGATGTGCGATCATCGCCATCAATATGATGTGCGATGATCGCCATCGACACTTTACTACGGGCCCAGGTTTTCTGGGAGGGACTTGCTTTCGAGCAGTCGGCCTCGAAACAAATTTTCGAAAAAAAGTGGATTGTTATAGGATTTCCTCCTGCTAAATCCACCAAATCTTCAAAAAGCGGTTTCCCGCTCGGGTGCTTCTTGAAGAGCAAAAAGTGGTCTTTCGAACATACCTGAGCTATCTGATGACAATGGATAATGAGAAAAATGGGAGCGATCAGTTCATTTGGCGACTTTTGAACTTTAAAAAAAAGCACGTGATACAATTATTCCTTTTTAATACCCGCACTTATACCATTATTAATCTATCTTCCTTCACATTGGGAATAACATTTTTTAACATATATTTTTACTTCGACTTTAAACATAAGGGGACAGGTCTTATAACCTTACTTAGGTGGGTTTTCATTTCCTTTCCTTTTGCTTCCTTTTGCACCTTCTCACCTTTTACTTACTTTTGCACTTTTCGCCCATGATACTACCGATGGGGTTCTACAAGTAGTCACTGGCAAGGGAGGGTAAGTGGTGCGCCTCCGGTAGTATTATTTCCTCTGAGAGTGCCGTCCCCAGGAAGCAAGCCTTCCAAAACCGCTAGGTAATCTTCCCTCGGGAATAGGATGGGGCCATTCTATTTATTTGATCTATGCATAAAAAGAATTGCAAAAACTCTAAAAACGCTACCAGCCTTTACCTTCAGGGTCAATTGTTCTACAAAAGTAGGGCTAACTGCATATACAACCTACTTAATTTTGGAAATAATAACACGGGTATTCATTGTTCCAGAAACAATTACACCACTTGTAAAAACTCGGATCCTAATAATTGTGTTATTTCACATGCCACTAAATTAACATATTTACTATAAATATTTATTTACTATAAACACTATACACATTTAGTATCTTTCTATTATCTGTACTATAAATATTTATTTACCATAAATATAAATATTTATTAAAATATTTAAACATAATGTCAAGTGAATTGCGTCGGCCAGTTTCTGTATTGGATAAAAGTAGACCTCAGCGGCCACGGTGTGCCCAGACGGCAGCAGTTCCCAGTACAGCGTTCCCTCGGAATCCCACCAACAACACAGCAAAACCTTCTTTTCGTGCCCCCCTCCTTTTGGCTCTTTTGAAGGTGGTTCGCCGCGTGGGACCCACTTTTCTGTCGTGTGTAATTAAAGAACAGCGCCCAACTCTCATCTCCAGTGACGATTTGTCGGAGAAAATTCCTTGTGTGTGGCCGCAGAAGCAAAGACACACACACTCACTTTTGCGGCCAACTGCGAGGCACTCCATTCGTGGGGGACCCAAGTCGTAGGACCCAAGTCTTACAGTAATTACAGGGCGGGGAGATGGAACGGTGATGCGTGCGCTGTTGCCGATAGAGGCGGTCAGCGAAGAAATGTGGACTAGCTCTCTTGGCACTTAGGACGGCAAGGGCTGGAAACTTCCACCTGGGGGTTATTCCTCGCACTGAGCACGAATTTCTTATCCATTTCGCACCAGGAGTTCGTCTGTGGCGGCTGCAACAGGGAGACTGTAGTAATAGTTCTTCTCACAATCTCTTCTTTCTTCCATCTCATAAGAGAATCTTGCGAAAATGGGTTATTGCGTTATAGCCCGCGATTACCTCGCTTTTCTCGATGACCACAGAGTTGTCTAGAACTGATGCACTGATTTGAGCTGATGTAATATTTGAAAAAAGAATGGACAGCATCTTTGAAGTATACTGACCACGAATTTAACATCTGCGATTACTTTAACGTACACCACTCCAAATTGTTATGCGAAACATTTCTGACACATGGAGAATTTAGAAGCCTCATCTTTCTGTATTTCGAGTGTAAGTTTGTAAATCCTTCCAATAATTATAAGCATAGGTTTTCCTCACTAAGATGGCAATACCTCTTGATTTGATGTTCTTCATCAACTCAATAGCTATTGTTTCCAAAACGTAACTGCGTGTAAGCGACCTCATTCACCCGAGGTCTGCGGAGTTTCCCCCGCAGCACTTTATGAAACAATATGGCATATAGAGCATTCAGAAAGGAGTTGGTGTCGGTGCATTCACGGACTGGAGGTAGGCTGTGCGGTTGTGCACTACCAAGCATGCTTGATATTGATTGAAAATGCAGCATATCAGTCCATGATTCTTCCACCGATACCGACTGCCAGTTGAATGCACTGTACCCTTAGGATGACAGCATGTCCTTAGGTGTTACTAAGGTGCAAGTCACATTTAGAATGGCGACAGCAGCATACTCAGTCACCCCAAATCAGAAATATAGATACAGTATGAATGGAAAATGAAGGACAAACAACCAGAAAGTTTGGTTATACAGGGTGCGGCATAAATACTGCGCCAAATCATCATGACTTATAATAACGATCTTTGTCTGCTTGTAAGCGTGGATGTCTGTTTGGTTGTCTGTCTGTCACGAAATTCTACGATTGGTCAGTGATGGTGATGGTGAGATCATATAAAAGGCTAGGAAACGGTGTGGTTTGGTGGAGTGTGGTAGGAAGGAGATCAAGGAGAAGGTCGGGTGATGTGCAACGGGTCCAACGATGGAGAACGGTTGCTCTGACGTCCAAGAACGCCGCAAGACGGGTCCGCACGGGTCCGCTGTTGTGATAAAGGTGCGCCGGCGCCCAAAGTGGGGGGAGACGGGTTTGGAGATATGATAAGGGTGCGCCGGCGCCGAAACTGACGCTGAAACGCCGGCGTCGAAACTCAGGCGCCCAAAGGGAGGGGCGAGAACGGGTCTACCGTTGTGGTAAGGATGCGAAGCGCCGAAGAGTGGGGAAACATCTGGAGACGGGCTCAATGGTGGGTAAGCATGCGTCGGCGTTCAAAGGTGTGCAAACGCCTGCGAACGGGTCGACAGGTGGAGGAGTGGTGCGCCGGTGCAGAGTAGCGCGAAAGCGCGAAAATGCTTTTAATCAGGTCTATGTTTGTTCTAATTGTCCTCTGGCGCCTAAAATAAGAGAGAAATTACCAAATGTCAGCAGTGACCATTATACCACCCATGTCATTCTGCCCGCATCACGTATCCAATGATGAACTACTCCCCTTTTTTATTCCAGGTTAAATCGGTGAGATATAGCCGATCCCACAGTTGTGGCACCACTGGTTTACTGCGCGCATATCAACACCTTCACGATTATCAATTGGCACATCTATACCATGATGCCAGTGAAATTTGGACATCATTACTCTGTCGGGGCGAGTTCTTGAAGTTGAAGCAACAGCATTCATTTTTTTGCGCCTCGTTTCTTGGAGCATTGCTGACATAGCGGACCCATTTTGCATGAGTGGACTACCAGCTATACCTGCTTTACAAAAGTGTTCTTCCTCTTTAACAATTGACTGTTCGTCCATCTCTTATTCAGCGTAAATTTCAAGCATGAGGTCGCTTTCAGAAGCATCGACTTCATTGATGATAAGGGTCAGACGAGAAACGCAAGAGACCCTTTCTATTGCATCTGATGCCTTGGGGGACAGCGCATGTACAGAGCAATTCTCACTAATTAGGCTCCGCTAAGCATTGAACCGTAGATCGACGTTCTAATGTGCCCATCTGTTGCGCCCATCCCACGGTCCCCCCAAGAAGCGTCACTATATTCTCCCTTCTCTCAAGGTAGTGCGCATTGTTGAGAACATGCTGTTTCTGGTGCTTGTAGTGTTCTGTCTGGACCTCCTTTCTGACCAGCGCATTCATTGCCTTCTTTAAAGATTATCACTTTATGTACACCTATTCTTTCTTTCTCGCAGTGTGTCGTGAGTCTTCTTGTGGATTTTTCTAATATGCGGAAATGCGATATTTGTGTGGCGTGCAGGAAAAATAGTCGTTCAAGAGGAGAACATTCTAGCGCGAATTGAAAGCTGCAGTGATATTGCCGCCATTGATAGGCGACCAGGAAGTGAGGTTGTTTGGCTGGGCTTCACAACAAAATCTCAGCCCTTTTTAGATTCGGGAGGGTCATAACGTTGGAGGTTGGTGGGTGGTTATGAAACGCGGAGGCAATAGAGAAGAAGGGGTGACAATACTAAAGGTAGAATCCAGGATGAAGAGCTCCATCTTACTGGGACGAATCTAGCGACAGAATTTGACACAGTATTTATGCCGCACCTGTATTTTTGATAATGAAATAATAGATCCTGTCATATATACAGGGTGGTCCACATGAAGGCTAAAGAAAATCAATTTTTGGACGCTTTTATTGGTTTTTTGTGCAATTTCATGGTGTTATTCGTTTCTGCCGTGTTTTTTAGTCCTATAGGAACCAGTCTTACCCTCTGTTTCTAGCTAAAGATGACATCGTTTGAGGATCAAACAACAGTAGTCGC